>JAULCE010224299.1:0-11207 GCA_032359355.1 Macoma nasuta | reverse complement strand
AATAACTTGTGGGCTAAGATTGTATGCCGGCCTAGACAATAACTTATCTAGATAGATTAAACCTGATAATGTTTAGTTCAAACTTTATGTATATGGTAGTTTCAATTTAAGGGTTCATCAAGTTTGTCTTCCTGAATTTTTAGTCATAATGAAGCTTGGTGGAATAGCAAAACTGAATTTGTGAAACAGAAAACAAATTATATATGCATTTCCCCTTTGAAAAAGGCCCACAATTCCAAAACACTAGCAATAGTTATGGCTAATTATCTAATGAGGGGGTAAAACAATAGACTACCTCACGGCCATTCAATCAGAATATCCGCAGGGGTTTGTAAGACTTAAGTATCACCTAATTGCAGCCAGGTATATGGTCTACAAACTTAAAGAATATTTCTCCAAAACACATAATATCGAAATTATCATAGAAAATATACCTATGACATGTTTGTTTACATTCCACAAGTGGATAAAAATGGCCGCCTAGGCAAAATTTGTTGAGTCACAGGTACATTTTTAATGATAATTTCGTTATTCCAATACATTATGGAAAATATTTCTAAGGTACCATATACCTGTCTGCAATTAAGTGAAACTTTAGCTTTACAAAACTCTGTGGATTTTGTGATTGAATGGCCGTGAGTATTCTATTGTTTTAGCCCCTCATTGAATAATACGCTGTAATTAGGACTTGTGCATAGGAGTGTCGGTTCATTTTCCAAAGGGGGAATGCAAATATGATCGGTTTCTCAGTTTCTATTTTTCAGTTTTGCTGTTCCACCAAGCTTCATTTGCAAATTAAATACCCACAGACACACTTGTTGAACCCTTAAAAGACTGCTCCGATTTTGCAAGGTAGTTTCTGCACAAATAATGTGTTGTCTTAGTATTGCCTCTTCTGTTAGATTTATATCTTGCTTCCGTTTTAAATTATGACAACACCTTAGTTACAGAATTACATTCGCCAATTGGACAAATGTTCCCACATTTTAGACAATAATGCATACGATGACAAAACAGTAAAATGTCAGTAATTTACACTGATCTTCAAAGCACTAGATTTAGATAAATATTAAGTCTAATTGAATTGTAAATTAAGTGTTCATTACAACATCATATATACGTTATACTATTCGAGGCACAGTTATTATTATCATACTAGCGGAACAATTTGTTGGATATTTAAACATAAATACAGGAGTCCCCCATATGTCAGTAGTTTGACCTCTTATTGAATTTTTATATAAATGATATTGTAGTTTAGCATTCCTCAGAAAATAGTAAACTAAATAAGAATTTGAAGAGATATTAAGCAGCAATCTAGCAAAGTTAAATGATTGGAAATTATATCATTATATTGATAAAATCTTATCCTAGAAAATCTGCAAGTGTCTTGTTTACTGATACACACTTTGCAGGAAATGTACCATTCACATTCTTTGGAATTCTATTATATATAGTAAAGTATCACCGTCTTAAATGAGTTTGTCCCTCTTCAGTTAGTGACTTTGTATTTTGTTTTCAAAATATTAGAGTCCTGCATAATCATGAGTCATGCACAAGTTAAATACTGTATCATAATACTCTAAGAAAGAAAATATGCTACCAGTTCTAGAACAAACTTCAGAATTATGGAATGGCTGAACTTAACCTGAAAAGCGAAAATTAGATATTGTTAAACAAAACCTGCTCTAATAGTATATGGCTCATGCATATTGAATAAAAAGCATTCATCATAAAGCCAATGGCTCCTATCATATCAACATCAACTTGGTAGATTGTTTCTCCTTGCTACATCGAAGTTTAACATTCGATAAACTTTATATTACGTATTTATTTACTTCCGATTGTAGTAGTTCCACCAAAATCTTTATAGAAATAAGTTATCTTGTTGCCCAGGATAATAATTATGATCCCCGTAATTAAAATCGTTTTGTGTTGACCTTTTTATAGCTAGAATATTTATACAATACTGCATAATTATGTACCCTCTCAAAATTCCTTGCTTCAATCATTCCCCAAAATTAACTCCTATAATTTAGGAAAGGTGAAATAAGATCAATTTTATTTTTAACAGATACACTAATGATTTTATTCAAATACTTTGTTATTTTGCAATTTGCTTGCCCAGAAAATGTCGCATGTGCTTGTAAAAATAAAACTCTTGTGTAAAAACATTCCTGAATATGTAAATTTATAAATAATATATTTTTAATTCCTATTTACATGTACTACAAGTTTCCATTTTGTAAAATATTCTTCCAGCAAATTCAAGTCGTGCAGCAATTTAAGACTTCTTTAAGCAAACGAAACGATACCAGCTGCATAAGGCAATTCAACACTTTATTAAACATGTGAACATAAAAACTATCAAAGCCACTTGAAAGAAAAATAGATTCGATGTCATTTAGAAATATTGAAAACGGAAACGGCGATAAATATTCATCCTGCATCACCCAAACAGACGCTCGAACTCTTTGCTACTAGTTATGAAGTTTCACCCAAGGAATTGACTGAGCTATACATAGAACGCATTGTATATAAAACATTTCGACGGATGCCTAACTTAACAAGTTTAAACCATAGGCATCCAACATTTGTATAATCAATGAATACACCAACAAGTTGTTTTCTATTGTATAACATATGCAAACTTAGTCCATGTAATACATAGATATTATCGACTCTGCTCATTTTAGCCCTAAACCCAGCCATCTATATAAACCTGATAGTTTCCCGCCCAAGCATTTCATCTATTTTTAAGCAAATGTGTGGCACTTAGCAACGTTACTCCGCGATAATTGTTTACATGATTTAGATCACCTTTCTTGTGCAAAGGAATCATAAAACATTCAGTCCATCTATCAAGGAAATTATCAATATCGTAAATATAAGTAGTTCGCCCTAACATTCTGACTTATTGTTTACAGAAATAGGTAAAGATAAATTTACTTGTTCCACCCTATTACATGCTGTCGTACATATTACAAACAATAAAAGCTATGGAAGCTTGTAAAGCTTTTTCATTCAAAATTTGCCTTAAATTGTCAATAAGTAAGCAATCCAAAATTAGATTAAAGCGTTGGCCAGTGGTATACTGTAGGTCTGAGGGACGTGGGGTGACACGTGTGCCGTTGGATGTTCTTACATACCACATGCACAATAAGTGACACCGTCAAGTGTCACAAGTGACACAGAGTGATACAGAAAAACACCGTCTCTAGCGGACTGCCCGCAAAGTTGGGACTTGATTATTTATAAATTAAAAGAAAACACAAAGGATAGATTGATTGCTTCTCTATGAATAAAATAATTATATATTCGATCATGATGAATATATGTTTTTATAATTGACATGAATTATCTTTCAAATGAACCGCAATTGCATAAAAGAGTTTTTATTAAAAAAGTAATATTTCTACAACATTTTATTTCTAAAGACCTAGACCATGAAACCTCAGATATTTTTCAACACCCATGTTGCACTTAATTCCTGACTGACTATGACTTCAAAACATGTGTTTTTTGACGCATTCTTTTCAGAAAATCAAGTTTTTGTAAAAAAACACTATTTCTGCAAATATTAAAAAGTCCATAATTATAAATATAAATTTGATATGCTTACACATTTATATTGATTTATTAGAACTACTAATAGAGATTCTCACATGCAAGTCTCGAAAAATTAAGGTCTTTGTACACAATTTCACAACAATCTGATTTAACTGTTTTTTACGGAAAAAAACAATGTTTTATTTAATATTATCTAGAACAGGTATATTTAGGTGAGAAATGATTTTCAGATGCCCTTTCTCATAAATAACTATCACAATCGAGCTACCCTAATTACATTGTGTTAGAAAACAGTTATTTACAGCAGGTTATAAATGTTTCCTTTATATTCATATAGTACAACACATCTGTCATTACGATATAACAACAAGATAGACCCAGGTTTACCATTTGCATTAAGACAGTGGGTTTTATGTCATTAATGATTTTTGCAAAACATTTCAATTCAGACCAGTCCGAAAATATTGTGTGAACTGATCTTGGATCCAAACTATTTGAAACTCAGATCATATTTGGTAAATTTCGGTACATTTCAGGGAGACGGCACTTCAATTTCCAAATCATTTGAGATAACAATGTTTCGCACAAAATAACTATCTTGTAAAAAGATGGCAGTTCATGCTGATTTTGTACATTTCAGGTGAAGTAATTTGGTCATGGAAACTCTTTCCACTCTTCGTTGCCCAATATGCCTGAAGACGTTTCATCAGCCCAAACAATTAGAACCGTGCATGCACAACTTTTGCAGGTTGTGCGTATGTATCTACGTCAAGCCATTTCTTTCGACTGATGAGCGTAAACAATGGTTACCCTGTCCTATTTGCAAAACACTATTTCCTGGTCCAGGATCAGTTGCACTGCTTGAAGAATGGTCGGAACAACTGTCGTCAGATATATTGTTGCTGAAATTAATTGGAGCTAACTCCCTTGGCAAAGCCGATAACTGTGAGCCTTGCACTGTGAGGGGGAAAACATCACAAGCTAGCAAAACATGCAAGGAATGTCAGGAAAGGTTGTGTGGACAGTGCTCAGAAGCTCACATGAGCTTTAAAGGAACACGGACACATATTTTGATTGACATCGGTAGCTCTGGAGGTTCAATTTACGACGTTGAACAGCCTCCAATGTGTGAAAATCACGTACAGAAAGAAGTGGAATATTACTGCAAAGATCATGATGAATTGATATGCTCAAAATGTGCAGTGTTGCGACACAGAATATGTGGTATCTTAGAACTTGAAATTGCATCTGAAACTCTGTTGCAAAAAATATCAGCCACAAACATTAGATCTAATTTTCAAACAATAAAAACAGATATTGAGACCGCAAATAAAACTGCACAAAAGGAAAATGAGAAATTTCAAGATCAAGTGCGTACGGCTCTATTAGACG
This sequence comes from Macoma nasuta, assembly GCA_032359355.1. Taxonomy (NCBI): domain Eukaryota; kingdom Metazoa; phylum Mollusca; class Bivalvia; order Cardiida; family Tellinidae; genus Macoma; species Macoma nasuta. The sequence goes on along the minus strand of JAULCE010224299.1, from coordinate 6,245 downwards.
TTGATGATAAACGAAAGAAAGTCAACGCTTCCTTCGACAGGTACAAGGCAAAAATCACTGAAGCGACTCGAGAACATCTGGAACAAACAAAAGAAGTAACAATTGTTGACGAAAGATTATCTGCTGGCATTGACAATTCCTTAACCTTGTTGGACACGGCAATACAAAGTGGAAACTATATTCAGCTATATTTACGTTGCAAAGGAATGGCGCGGCAAATTGATGGCTGTAGAAAATATATCAATGATTGCAATTCAATGTGTAAGTCAAAACATCTTGAATACAGCTTTTCAGCGTATGTTGCATCACTCATTAATGATTGTTCTACAATAGGAACTTTCCAATTGAGCGTTGCTGAGTCAAACTCAATTGGTACTCTCAAGATTGGTAATTCCGAAATCCAGATAACGCATGAGCCAATTGTTCCGCCCGTCTGTACAGAACAGACGGAGTATTTTGAAAAGAAAACCGTGGACCCAACAGAAAAGTGTGGTAAATTTACTGCGAACAAAAACAAACCACGCGAAAAATGTAAAGTTCGCGATTGGGGATTGACCATCGACATAAAGCTACGCTCCGATGTACGTGTCAAAACTACAAGGACAGTTGAGATTTTGCTTCCGGGTGGTTCTAAGCCTTTCTTTGGAGGTGCCGCATATCTAAACGACGACAGAGTGGTGTTGACTGATGTAAAACACCACAGATTGATACTTCTCGATCGCGACCTAAAGTTTTTATTTGAACTGGAAGTAGAACTTCGACCACGAAAGGTAACTGTTGTCAACAAAAATCAAGTAGCAGTCGGATTCGGTAACGCCAAAAAAGTTCTAATAGTCAATGTTGGTAGTAAAGGAATGGCCATCAGCAAATGTATTTACACAAATCATTTATCGAAATGTGTACTGGGCAACAATCAAAGACTCTTCATGTCTTCGTACAAAGGTAGCATTGAGAAGGAATGGTATCTGACATGTTTAAATCTTCAAAATGATGAAGAAATTATTATCGAAAGCATTGAAGGGCATAAAGACGGAACTCACATCGCGTTGTTGAATAGGGAGAAAAGAAGCTACATTCTACATAGCTGTAGAAATGATGACACGGTCAAATGCCATGCAGACGATGGGGAAGAAATATTTTCCTACAAGTTACGTGGGCCAGGAGGAATTGATGTGGACAGATATGGCAACATCTTTGTGGCAAGCTTATTACATCATAAGATAATTCAATTGTCTCCAACTGGGAGTTTGATAAAAACACTTGAACTTGGAAAATTGTGCAAACCGTTTGAGGTCCGGATGAATACAACCCGAGACAACATACTTGTGACCCAGTTTGAAAGTTCTGAGATTCATGTCATTGGATTGTCCTACCAATGAAGTGTGCAGTAACTGGTTTTGGATCAAATATTTTAACGAAATTAATAATAAAATATTTATATATAAACTTTTGATTTTCCGAAAACCTAATATTCTGACTAAATTGTGTTGCCAAACAGTGAAGTCTCTGATCAGACGTCGCCTTCTTAGGTGGCGTCTTATCTATGACTTCACTGTTTTGTAATGTCGTCTTGAGTCGCCTAAGGCGGTGAAAGGGTTAAACAGAAACACACTGAGAAAATGACATGTTCTCTTTATAGCAATCTGAGATCAAATTACATCCGTAAATATTTTATTGTAAAGCCAGCTGTTGAAATGTTTGCCTCCTTATGTCCAGCAATAACAAGTATCTACAAAATCTGGCAATGTATATGTATAGTTATACATTTCGAGAACGACAATTGTACTTTCAGCTGATATTCATGTTTGTACTCGCTTATCACAAAAACACATTGTTTTCATTTTATTGTATGTATTATTTGTGTGTATTGGCCGTGAGCTTAATTGCAATAAACTTTGAATTGAATATCAACCAACTACATGCTGCCGAACCTCGTTAGCTAAAACTCGCTTAAGTTGTGTTGCTAACAAATAGTTTTCCGCGTTTTTGACATAACACGAGTCAACTGTACTTGCTAGTGCGGCAAAGCTGTTGCACATGCAACGATACGGCCATGGTATGTACCAGGTTAGTCGTCCATATGTGTCCAGCAGCTAACATAGGCAACAAAGCACAGGGTTCCAGATAAAGTTTGCATTTAAAATGCTAAAACCAAAACGTGAAATTAAAATATTTTGAATTAAAAAAGAAACAACATTAAATTTGAAATTGCTACGATTTGAATTGTGATTCAATACACTAGCTGTATCTAGTAACCAACGAAGTAACTTGTGATTAGTAACCAATAACACAAGAGAGAGAGAGAGAGAGAGAGAGAGAGAGAGAGCGTTACACTTGCTGTTCAATGGAGATACGCCACTTATAATCTTATAATCTAAGACTGCTAACAGGGTTAATCAGCTTATCGTCGGGCACGTTGACAAACGCCGTAAGAGCCTATTAGTCAAAATGGCATTTAGTCTATTTTTTAAACATGCCCGGAGTTGTGATATGGGTTATTGTCCGACCACTATGTAATGTGAACGGTGATATAGAGGATCTTGCATGAGTTGTCAATTGATATCAAGTTTTATTAAACGAGTTCGGTAAAAAGTTATTAAACGAGCCTCTGGCGAGTTTAATAACATTTTCCAGAACGAGTTTAATAGAATTTGATATCAATTGACAACGAGTGTTAGATTCTTTTTTTGACATGACAAAACAACAACGAAAACAGACTTATCGTCATCCTTACACAACAATCTAAACAGCTGACCAAAAAACACCCAGCTTGTTAACAAACATTTGACATGAAAAAGTAGTTCGGCTAAAATCTGCTTAAAAACTCATCAAACATCTTGATTTCAAATCAGTCGAGGTACTCGGTGTCTGATCTGGATCCAAGTTGTTTGAACATGTCGGAAGGCATTTGATCACGAACAATGGTGTTACAGATACAATTCAAACAACTAGACACGTCGTTGTAGATGTTACCTTATAACGGCGTCAACATACACGCGTGATGACGTCAACGTCATGATGTTTGGAAACAAGTGACTACGTCTATAATAAACATGCGGATGGATACATACGACTGGTGATTCGGTTATCTTATATTAACCGTGGTACGTATAAGAAAATACGTACTCGTTATACTAACCTGGAGATAAGCGAGGTCATGTGATAAAATAGTATATCATTATTTCCCAATTACACGAGAAAGAATAGCGCTCTGTATGATCAAGTTTGTTATGCAAACACTTGAACAACTGTTCCAGACCTCGCGACATACCAAACGTCGTCATAAATTACTATATAAGGGTAGTGCTAGGACTTGTTGACCCGGTGTCAAGATAATGTGATGTTGTGTGATTTCATACCACGTGTGTTCGACGTGATATTACCGTGTAGCATGACTTTGTCTGCCTCCAGTATGCATTAGGCATTGTCTTAATTAAAACCAAGAACTTGATGGTGGGACGTTAAACCCACCTCGCTCACTCTTTCACTCATTTACTCTATTCAAGAATGTGAGACCACCAGAAAAGTGTTCTTGGCTGAGAAACGTACGTTCTAAATATGGTAAATGACGGTGTAAAAATTCTATTATATATTGATGAACGTCATAAAAAATTAAAAGAGGGAACAATGAAGATAAGGCGGGTCCCGTGTAGTAGTTATGCCAACACATTACGTATTCGAGTGCATATTGAAGTCTTGTGATAAGTGTAGCTACAAAAAATACTCATCTATTTCAGGAATAACATTAACCCTTTCACCGTCGTAGTCGCCTAAATGCGCCGTTGAAAAATATTGCAGTCCCTGATCAGACGCCGCCTTATATGGCGGCGTCTGATCTGGGACTTCACTTTTTTGCAACACATTATAGTCCCGTGTAAACAGTTCCGAATAATACAAAAAACTATTTAATCGTCTCTGTGATTTATTGCCCTAAAATATTGTATCTGAAACTAGTCACAACCGCCATTTTTTAATTTGGCGCCGAAAGGGTTAATGGTACAATAAGACGGAGCATGACATTGATAGCTTAATTACACCACTAAAGTTGCAAAGATGAGACAGTGCTTACCAGAATGTTTATGTTGGCAATGTGAACCCTTTGCAATGGCAAAGAAGTAACTAATTTTTGATCAGACGCATTCGAAGTATATTCTATTTTGTAAATAATGAGAAGTATGAGAATCATCTCTTTAAGATCTTTCAGTGACAATAACATGCAGTCCCGTATATAATGTAAATGCCTTAAAATATAATATAAATCTGGTTTGCATTGCAGCCTTAATATTATTCAAACAGTTTTTTATTAGTCCCCTTCCATGTAATGGTATGGGAACTATAGGTTTGCTTGATTCCGGTAGTCCGTCCGTCCGTCCGTCTGTCCGTCCGAATTTCGTGTCCGGGCTTCCACATGCTTGATTGGATTTTTATATTACTTCACACAATTATACTCCATAGCAAGTTGATGTGTAATGCACATGACCTAGCCGCATACGCTCAAGGTCAATGCCACATTTTGGACTTATATATTTTATTCACAATTTCGTGTCCAGGCTGTATCTTCCACACGCTTGATTGGATTTTTATATTACTTCACATAGTTATTCTCAATAGCAAGATAATGTGTCATGCACATATCCCAGCTTCCTACGCTCAAGGTCAAGGTCACAATTTGGACTCAAAGATTTTAGTCACTATTTCGTGTCCGGGCTTTATCTTCGACATGCGTGATTGGATTTTGATATTACTACACACAATTATTCTCCATAGCAAGATAATGTGTCCTGTACATATTCCAGCCTCCCATGCCCAAGGTCAAGGTCACATTTGTGGCTCAAAGATTTTAGTCACAGTTTCTTGCCCGAGAGCAAATAAAATAACGGCACCGCAAAAGCGGAGCTATTACCTACGTGTATAAAACTTCACAGGAATCGTTTGTAGGAAAATTGAATAATATATCTGGAACACCATAGGAAAAGGTACACCACATTTGTTCTTAGATGAAGGACACACAATTCCGAAATGACTCTTATCTCGGCCGAAATACAATATGTTGACATGAATTTGTTGAGTTCTGTCATTTTGAATCAAGTAATTGAAGCAAATAACGAGGTTAGAAATAATTGTGTACAGAAAGTAGATGGGTAATATAAGCCTTAACCTGTGTTATCATTATTCATGAATTTATCGATTTTATTTGCAATGTTATTCGTTAATATTATTCAATTTGTTTTACTTGTCTTACTGACATTGTTGTCAAGAGAACGAACACGCTTTAAACCTAGTAAAACCTAACATTTATAAGAACTAGCCAAAGTCTTGCCATTGTGGACGTCCGCGTGCTACAGCGCGTGGTCAAGACCGCTAAACAATAGACACTCATGTCCGCAAGTGACTCCAAACTGCTACTGCTGCTAACACACATGGACTTCATAATCACTGAATATGTGGGCAAGGCAAATCGTCTACCTGGAAACGGTATACACGGACGACGTCCTTACGTAGGTGCGTTTGAACCCAACGTCATCGCTTAAATCGTCTTAATTGAGCACGTTAACACTCTCGTTAGATACGACAACACTGGAATACCACCTTGTTCGGATGAATCACCACATAACACCATTCAAAACGATTATATCACCGGCAGAAATCAATCAATTCCTCCATTGTCTGTTAACCGTTCGCCATCATTTTTGCACGAAACCATGCATCATGGAACACGCTTTAAAAGCAAATATAATACCGCAATTTCGTATCCGGTCTTTATCTGCCACATGCTTAAATGGAGTTTGATATTACATCAAACAATTATTTTCCATAGAAAGATGGTGTGTCATATACACACCACTCAGTAACCTACTCTCAATGTCAATGTCACAGTTTGAGTTCAAATGTTAAAGGGGGGTTCCTTAAAACTGGAAATAGTTTTTGCAGTTTTTGTAAAAAGTGCATGAAATGTTTGATAAACACCTATAATGAAGAAAAGATTATGTTTCACGGTAGAAATTGGTGTCAACGAATCAGCATTTGCGAATTATAAAGGCTGAATTATGTTTTGCTCGGAATGCTTTTATATTCTACATCGACACTAGAAAAAATAGAACCAAATCATATTAGCTAAAGAGGCGATGTATGTGTAGAATATAATGACACAATTCTAAATATAGAATAGCAAAAGTACAAAAATGTACGCCAAAGCCATATGAGCCGGCCAAATTGTGATCTTTTGACATTTCTCGCAGTAATAA
>JAULCE010224188.1:0-11207 GCA_032359355.1 Macoma nasuta | reverse complement strand
TTTCCTGAGGTCCTATCTTTCTTAGATAATTAACCTTTTTCAACAATTTAACCCCGTGTTATGATAAATTGTAAGAATTGATAATGCAGAGATCATGGCCATCATTTTTGTGAATAATTCATATTGATAACATTAATATGAACATAAATCTACTATAGTCATTGACTGCTAAAAAACGAAAAACAATCTTAGGTCTTGTGGGAACCAACGCCAGAACGTTACTTCCACCAAAATGTCACTACAATGTCAAGACATTTAGCCAACTGAGCTAACCGGGCTATTATGAAAACAATTGAGGATACTTAAGACACATTGCTGACTTCTATAAATCTAAACTTGATATCGCAAGGAAAACGTGGTTTCGTTTCCGACTGCTGCGCCGCAAAAAGCAATTAGTATTAGTTGCGGTTGAAAACGACACACACAATGCACGTTTAGTTTTAACATGAGAACTTTAACAAGAGAATCAGAACAATTATTTCAACACTATTTTTCACATTTCTGTTCATATCTGAAAGGAAATAACTGTTTTAATTTCAGAACATTGTGTACTGGGCTAATTTCAAATCCAAACATCCTTTCGATTTTAAAGCCGACATGCCTTCCTTTGTAAATTATCACGGGTCTCCCTATTTAGCGATAGGAATCGTCACGGAGTGTCGACAGGTATATAGGTATAATTTTTTGAAAATTCACACTTTATTTATTTTTCATATATTTTTTTCCACATTTATATTCACTAGGAAAACTCTCTGAGCAAAAAAATAAAAAATAATAATACAAAAAATTTGTACTATAAATATAAGAAGGTATCCAATTCGATCATTGAATTCCACATTTAAAATGTATCATTTGTGTTATATAGACCACGGATGTTTGTTTTATTTTGTGATTTAAAACTGGATTACTTATATAAGGTATTATCTCCGTTTTGCTTATTATAGTGAGCTTTTAATTACATGAAACAATATTATATTTGTAAATAGTGAAGACAAAGACACTCGAGTTGATCAGAATGTACACATTTGATAACATTTTAATTGAATCACGAAGGTCATAAGAGGGTAACTCGGTTGAAACGAAACGGCAAAATATCAGGTGTTGCTGTTCTTAGTTCTTGTCGCTACTAGTCATATAGCTGCTCGTGACACTTTCGAAAAATGGACTATTATGATGTATTTTAGGGACACTGTCTATCTAACGTATATTATATTGCATTTAAATATATAAATACATCATATATTATATAAATTTATCGTCAAAAAGCGATTTAATTCAATTTTGTGTTTCCTAACGCTCCGTGTCGCTTCCTGTCGCTAAAAATGTGTCTTTCGCTAAATAGGGAGATCGGACATGCCGACACTGTTCATGAGGACGCCACGGGGTCACCACGCGGTCACCGCGTGATCAAGTGTAGGAATAAAGTTGTTAAATTCATATTTCCGTGTCATTTCAGAAAAAATCTTAAAATAGTGTCGCCATAATGTACCGAATTCTTGTTTGCAAAACTTAAACCAGAGAAATACGAATACTTTTGCCCTCCGATTCTGTACTGTACTATTTCAACTCTTTCACCCGTTGCTATTCGGTTTGTCGTTGAGCGGTGAGTGTTTTCAGAAAGAACTCCTTGCTAAAAAGCGTAACAACCGCCACTACCAAAGGTCTCGTTTTGTAAACACTGAATACAGTCTCAAATATCGCTATGAGAAGGTGTGTCGAGCATACGATCTGGTATTTAGGTCAAAGGAAAAGTCGCACATAGGTCAAAATAAAATTCAACAATTCTTTCCCGGGACATTACATTGTTTATGTATTAATTTATTTAAACACATCTTGCCGGTTTTTTTATTAGAATATGTGCTGCACATATTACCTGTGTCGGTAGATATTAGGTCAAGGGCACACAGAGGCAAACATTACTGTTACGGACCATACCCTTTTTATATACGAAAGGATGTAAGAATAATTAGACACTATTATTGGTCTCTATGAGAATGTTTCCAGCACAAAAAAAATCTGTAGGTCAAATGTCAAGTTTCCGCATAGGTCAAACATAAGATTTCAACAGTTTCCGTTCAGAGCCATAACTTGTTTATGTAGGAAATTATTTTAACGTAACTTGCCACGGTTGTTCCTTTAAATGAGAATGTGTGTACATACAATACCGGGGTTGGTAGGTTTACGGTCAAGGTCACAATGAGGTCACACATACAATTTCAACAAAGTCTGATCCGGGCCATAATTTGTTTTTGTATGAACGGATTTTAAAATGACCTAGCACAGTTGCTACACTAAATTAAATGGTGTATCGCTTACAAGACCTGAGTCGATTGTTGGCAGCTAAAGGTCGCAAATAGATTAAATAAAAAATGTCAAAAACTTCTTTTTTTTTTTTGCAGTTTTCATTTTTTTATTATCCCCGTCCAGTGAGTGTCATCAGGGGTCGGATAATCACCCCATGTGACACTTTATAATTATGCATGAGTATATGTGCATATAAAATAAATCAAAAGTAACTTACATATCTTTACCTGCAAATGTCAATCTGATATGTGGAAGAAGCAAATATTTTCTATTATGAGAATGATTTCTATTATCATTTTCTATGATTGACACTTTGTGAAAGTAATGTGCTTTTTGCAATAAGGCTGCAACTCCTTTAATTTTGTGAAGGAGTTACAACCTTATAGCATTGAGCCCGTGACCTATTGTGAGAAGTGTCAAAACAGCTTGGATCCGGATCAGGGGCTGATATTTTCAGCGTCTGATCCGGATCCATGCAGTTTGTTTTGATTAGCATTTTAAGTTCTTAAGAACTATGAAATGGGGGGAATCAGGGGAGGTGACCTCGCAGTTAAGGTTTCTTAATTTCTGTAGCAGTTGTTTCCCTTTATCCAAATTTTACCTCTATAAGGCAGGGGCAAGGGGAAAGCCTGTAAAACTTGATAGAGAAATTGAGTGAAGAAAAAACCCCGCCATTTGTCATCGCCGCTTTTTAACAGATCCCTTTGAAAAAGGAGGGTAGAGTTGGTAATTTTTCCTAACAGATATATGTTCGATAGTAATTTGAGCCACACAATAAAGCAGAACAGGGACCGTATTCATAAAGCTCCTCAGGAAAATCTCAAACTTTAGTGAAAAATTCAAATGCAGACGTTTCTATTTTTATCCACAACACGTCAATGAAACTTTGCATGCTTAGTTTTTCATAAGCATGCAAAGTTTCAATGAAGTATAATTGAAAATAAGCATCTGAAATTTTCCCTTAGGTTTGAGCTTTGTGAATACAGTCCCAGATCTTTTATTTTGGTCACAATTTACAAAACATAAATACATAAAGTTTGCAATAACATGTTAGTAATTTTAGAGATAAGACTAAACTAACAGGTAGTGGAACATTTCATATGATCAAATTAAGCTTCCACAGTTACCTGTCTTTAGGGACCTACATACTTTTTCATTGAGTGTTCGCATTAGAGAGGTTTGACTGTAGCTGATAAAAAAAATCGTTCTACAAATCCATGCATGCACCTTTCATATTATTGCTACTGCACTAAACTGTTGACAGTCAATTTTTCACCGGCAGTCTAATACAAGTTCTGTGTCAAAGTTTAAATTATGAGATTATTCAAACCCCCAGCTTAATTTTAGTGAAAGTGGAACCAGGCCTTGTATTTCCCAACCTTCGTGCCCAGTTAATCCCAGAATGGTAGAAGCTTGGCACCACAAAACAAGGTTAGAAGAGTAACCCTTCGCCTGCTACGAAAATTGTCGTCTGCTGAAAATATCGTCTGCTTCATTTTTAGATGTCGTCCGATTTTCTTAAAATTTAGTGAACCTATTGTCTGAGTGTCAAACAGCTTGGAGCCAGATCAGACGCTGAGTTACTCGGCGTCAGATCTGGATTCAAGCAGTTTGAATAACCACCATAGTCGCGAATAGCAGGCTAAGGGTTAACTCTTATCATGCCGTCCAAAATAATAGTCCGCTAAGTTCTCGTCTGCTTGAATTTTTTATATTGTGTGATATTATTGAAATAAGGTGAAAATTTTGCCCGATTGTCAAACAGCTTGAATCCCGATCAGAAGTCGAGTTATTCGGCGTTTGATCCGGTTCCAAGCAAGTTGATGTTATAACTTCAGTCGCGATTGGCTTAATAAGGCTTTAAATGCAATCCAACAATCGTTTAAACGTGTCATTGATGGCTGTGTCGTTATGTTCAGAGACTTTGATATGAAACAGTCTCTATATGGATCGCCAAAAACAAATAAAAGTACCATATGATCTCGAAGCCGATAATGTCAAATTTATACTGACAGCAAAACTGAAATCTGAACAAAACACGAAGGTTGTTGCTTTTTGGATTCGTGTCAAAAGGATGGCGACTATTGTAATCGTTCGAATTACCAGAAGCTTAAGTTAATTACAGTTTCGAGAAAAAAGAAAAACAAACGCTTATAGAAATAATCCCGCCAACATTAACAGTAAAAGTTTCGAGTGTAGATATTAACAGACAGAAAAAAGTGCAATATTCATATCGCTACAAAATATGAGACAACAAAACTATTCATAGCGCATTTTATACTGAGATAATTTACTAGAACAGTGTTCCTAGTGGCATAAAAATAACTGCTGTTATTTCAGAATTAACACGTTAAATCTGAACTTTTTTGTACTGAACGCATATATGCTTGATCATTATCACGCTACGATTATTGTTGTCTGCTTAAACTCTCGTCTGCAGCAAACTTCTAATGGTTTCCAATTTTCTTCAAATTTGATAAAACTCTTGAAAGCCATACGATACAGACAGTTCCTAACGTGTCAATCAAGTTTGTTTATAAAATGTGTTTTATCCAATCGTTGCCGTCGGAAAGCACATGGTAAATGGATGACCTATTTTAAACAAAAAATCACATGGATTGTGTTTGTGAGCATCTTTGGGAGCACTTGACCTCGGTATCAAAAGAAAATCTGAGTACAACAATAAAGGGAGGAGCTAGATATATGTTGTTATATGAAAGAAGCGGAACCGTCCATTTAGCATTTTCCTTCACAGGAGGGTCATGTGAATTCTTTCTGGCACATAATCTTTGAGGGTTTACTGTTTAAGGTCACAAACAACTAAATCAGTTCCCATAGACTTACATTATAACATTTTAGCCCGACAAAAATATTCCAAATCCTATACACCCCTTCAGTGCATATTTTCTGGTACTAATCTAAATACATGAAAAAATGTAGATAACCATCAAATATGGCGCCAAAAGAGGTGAATTTTCTGAAACTTTACAACTTTTCAATATGGCTTATAAATTTACAAATATTGCACAAAATCGTACCTTCTTTTTCATACTCAAAACATGTTTTATTCTTATATTATAGACATTCTTTATATATTCATATATTTTGAACCAATCAGAAATGGACTTCATTCAAAAACATTTGCCCGGATGGTCTATATACATTTTTTTATTAATAAAATTCGAACTATTTAGTTGCCTGTGTCCTTAACCCTTTTTTCCAAAGAAGTGTCTTTTTGCTGGATATAGAAAACATTGTGAGAAATGGATAGTTTGCTAGTAACGAGCAAATGCTTCATTCCTACAATGAGTTCAAAACAATAAAACATGGCATATTCCTTTGCCTAGATTATCATTGTTTTCATCGGATCTTTTGCGGATTATTCTAAAATATAAGCTTGTGGCGAAAAGGGTTGAACAGGGAAAAAGTAAATATATTCATTAAAGACGTTACGCATCGAACATACAATGGAAGCCGCGACTGGTTCTGGGACACACGCGTTTGAGCTACTACTCTACTCTTGCATTATTTTAAAACAGCGACATATCATTAGCGAAAACTAGAGTGTATGCATCTTAGATCCTCTAGCAGGTATTAAGACCCCTGCCCCAAAACCATATTTTTTTAACTTGTTGTATGTAAATAAGGTGATTCTAGCAATTGTCTCCTTGCCAAGCTCTGCATGATCTATACCGTGTAGCAGTGCCAAAACCATTATTCAACTCAACTCATCTCAACTTTACCCAACTCAGCCTAAAAGCATTGATCCCAACGTCCCAGATCAGATGCTGCATTAGTAGGCATTGAAATGTATTTATATTAGAAATTTTGAAAGCGCCAAGTTAATTCAATTATTTCTGTTATTTATTTCGCTAAAATATTTGATCCAAAATAAAGTATAACCGACCATTTTAAATTTGACGGCGAAAACGATAAAGAATAGTATACATCATTTGTCTCTAAATTAAATTATCTCACAATTGAGTGGTAAATAAAATCACATCATAACGTTATGCTAAGTGTTGGTAATGTCGTTTGAGGAAACCGTTTGTTGGTAATCGTCCGTGGTCGCTGGTATAGCACCAGAAGAGCGCTGTCAGATGCTTGTCGTCGATTATCGGCGCAAAACGATATTTCAAAATGCATAAACGTTACCATAAAAGGCGGCGTCTGATTAGGGACCTTACTTTGCGCAACAAATAGTCCTAATATTAGTGTTTTGGAATAAAGCAAAGTTTATTTAATTATTACTGTTAATTGTTTTCTGTAAAATATTTGATTCGAAACCGTTACAACCGACACTTTCAAATTTGGCGTCCAAAGGGTCAACCGCAACATAATCGGCAGCAAAAAGGAGCGATGCACCAGTCAATGAAAGAGGCGTCATACTGTAGCAGGCCTATGATAGCATTAATTGTCGAACTTCAATGTACCTGATATCATCCAGCACATCGAAGTTCGGAGATATCATATTACAAGTTAACTTCAGGATTTCAAACGAGTTCAACGTCTCGGGTAATGAGTTACTTATGAGGTTGTTATTTGAACCACGGTCTAATCTAAATTACTAAATCTAAATCTAAATTACTGGAGGGCTTACGTTTCGTGATATATGATCTCATTGTTAAATGATGACGGGAGCGGTGCTTACAATTTCTGAGTTTGTTAGATACGCGTTTCAAGTCGAGGACAAAAAAGGAACTTTTAGAGTTTTGCTTTTCACAAACTAGTTCCTTCATCTTGTGTTATCTTGGCATGGGTTTTGAGAGTTTTTCTGAAATGAACAAAGCTGTGCAGTTTCAAAACAATTACAGTAATACTATTAGTGTTCCGTTTCTAGATGGTAAATAATATCGTTTCTTCCCCCGCCTACGACGCAAACCCGGATTAACCCCTTGGAAAGCCATTCGCTGGTTGTTGCTGTATAAGGTGTGTGTCTCAAACCAGTATAACGACGTCATTTAGTCCAGTCCTGTCATATATTTTGACAGTGACGTCACTTTGTTCACTCTTTCAATGATACGGAGAAGCTTAAATTACTATGTCAATCAAAAAGACCAAGATCAGAGCGCTCCTACCAAAGCACACTGGTCAGGGTCTATATTATTTGTGTGTTTCCAATATCTTTTGTAAATCATAAACTGTGTCGAGTTGGTCAGTTTATATCGATCTGGCGAACAATATTTAAATTCTATGTTTGAACCTCTTCTGCCCGGACATTGCCTCTATAAATAATTTATTTGTATTCTAGTGTCGATGTAGAATATTCTAACTTCCGGATGGATGGTGGTTTAGCCTTTCTGTTTCGCATATACTGTGGGGTCTATGTAAAATGTTGATATATTTTACTTTTTGGCAGTTTCTAGTAGTTTTTCATGTACGCAGCAACTTTTCTACCCTTATCTAATCTAGAATTTATTCCTTGTTATTTCCATTCATTAGTATGTTTTCCTTCCCCCCTTTTAATACATTGACTGATTTCGATTTTACAGCATGACGTCATGCATAGAGCGTACGTTTTGAATTTGTGTTGCAGATGTAGACAGTTGTGTGTTTATAGGGTGATCTTGTAAGGTGTATTTGACATAGCTTGCATGATCTATATTTTACTTGATACCATTGTCAAATTCTAACGATTCTTCAGTATAATAGTTTTTAAATTACACAGGATACCGTTTAAACATATTTTATTTCCCAGATATGAGCATGGAAATAGGGATGGGTCACAAGTTATTACAACAATCTTTCCCCTACAACTTTGCATCCTTAATAAGAACAATGACACCACACAATCAAAATGCATCAAATTACTCAGATTTGGTCAATTTCCGCTAAATTATTAAAGCAACAACATTGATCATGCTCAAGAAAGATATCACTGTCAGGGAAAAAAACAGCTAGATTTTCTGAGCCAGGTTTTAAATCGGAGGTCTACATGTAGGTAATGTTTTACAATATTTTTATATATTTGCTACTTGCTCCACATAAATGAAAGAGTGAGCACTATACGCTTTATTTTAATGTCAAAACAATGTGAATGTGGAAGAAAAGTCTAACATTTATAGATTTAAAAAAAAATACATTTAACTTATGACTTGATAGAAGACATTGATTTCTCTCTTAGCTTGACTATTAAGTTTTCTTTTCCTGGTTTGGCATTTTCGACTTAGCAGGACTGATTGTTTGTTTTTAATAATTGTATTTTAAAATGATAAATTACTTTTCTATATTCCGTGCTTTTCTAGAATACTTCGTAAAAAATGTGCCTAAATGAACGCATTTTTTGTGCTGGTTATGAAAGATTTTAACAGGAAACTTTATTCGACCTTTGAAAAATGATTAAAACTATTTCTGCATGCATTTTTCTTTGAAGACCAGTTTTTCTTAGCTTGCTTGATACATGCATATCGACGATACCCATTTAAAGGTTTTAATCAAGACGAGACCGGACGTGTAGCTAATAAAAATCCGAGTGTTACATTCTGATTCTAATTTCATTTTCAAAAAGTTCATATAGTATTTCCACAAATACTTCAAAAATATCTGAAAACCGCAAAGAAATCAGAGAACAATTTATCGCACTAAACATGGTACGACATCAGTGCATGCCGACACAATGTCTATTTTATGTACTTTGTCAGACAAACCACAAAACACACAACATGTTACCTTCAAGTTTTATGGCTTCTTCTAGCTTTTTCAACCTTAAGCACGAGAAGAAGTATTGTCATCCGCTAGACTTGTCCTCTGAAACAATATTTATAAAACCGTTCAATAAGGCTTGTTGTTTTGAATATATTATCAGAGTGGCAAACTATTTTGAATCTGATGAGACGTCGAGTTTTTCGGCGTCTTATCTGGGTCGAAATTTTTTCAAAGAAATAATCGATTTGCCTGTTGTATGCTGAAGTTAAAGATGTATTACTGTGTATAAAGCCCGTTATGGCGACTAATGAGGCTGTTTTATAACATGTAGCAAAACAGTTTGATGTCGACTAAATTAGTCTTAAGTACCGTAACTACCCTTGTCAGTTCTTTCGTCCAATATTGTATTAGCAAATAGGGACAAACTATACTAAAGACATATATTAGAACAAGGTTCAACTCGGATAATTGTTTCAAAGTTTGTGTATGGAAACCCAAACAATTAATGAAACAAAACATCAGTTGATTGCACAATATGCCTTGCCATGGCTATTTCTGATTTATAACTATATTAAGATCATCACCTTTTAGCATTTTGCCTTAAAAAATGACAAGAATTATTTTTCATCAACACTCATACATGGTAACATTAAAGCACACATGAATTTATTCAAACTGTAAATATTCATGTAAAATGCATTATTATAGAAGTAAAATTCCAAGTTGTCGTTAAAATGAAGTTCATGATGATAACAAAAACTTAATAATATAATTTAATGCTAAAAAAAACACCAAAAGGGTTTACTTTTGTTGACAATTGACACAGTGTACGTGTAACACTAAAACTGAATATTCATGCGCAGTAAGTAT
This sequence comes from Macoma nasuta, assembly GCA_032359355.1. Classification (NCBI taxonomy): domain Eukaryota; kingdom Metazoa; phylum Mollusca; class Bivalvia; order Cardiida; family Tellinidae; genus Macoma; species Macoma nasuta. The sequence continues at coordinate 1,388 of JAULCE010224188.1, read as the reverse complement.
GCGCAGATACGATTTTTAAGTGGTACAATAGATGCAGCTTATATTGTACGACTAGTTGTGTTTCTATGTCCTAGACCTTCAACCCGTGTCCTAGCTCCAAAATATTGTCCGCCGACTTCTCGCTTGATCGATTAACCTTGTCGATTCTCTTGAAAGTCGATTAAAATGCTGTCCGTGGGTTGTTAGTGGGTCAAACAGGACGGAACCGGGGGAGGCGCCTTTACTTGGCGTATGAACCGGGTCAAAGCTTGGTGAAGACATTATAATGGTCGCGATCTGAGTGATAAGGGTTAAACAATAGTAAAGACTGCATTTTGCCGTAATATTCCTGCCTTATGACAACCCGAGGAATGGTTGTTATAATTTAACCCTTTACTCCGCATGTTTTTATAGAATCATTCAAAATGGAAGTACGATTTATAATATTTTGTGGAAGAAGGGAAAAAACAAATATTGAATGAATTCGAATTCTTCTTGACACTTGTAGCATTTATTCATTATTCCACTGTGTTTTCAATAGACGATGATATCGTATCTGTTAAAAAGATAAAAGTAAATACCGACAGTTAATGTTTCCTTTGACCCCGCGGTGGCACCAAAATACCCTTTATCAAAATAGGTTGATTCGCAGTACTGAATGACCCTGTGTAAAATATAAAAAAGTATATATGTAGTTAACTGGTAACCCTTACCTTCAAGGAAGCGCCTTTAAGCGCAACTGATGCATATTGAACACAATGTAGGAAAGAGAGCATTTGCTCGTAACGAGCAAATGCTTCATTTCTTAAAATGATTTTATACAATTTAAGATTGCATTTTGCCTTTTCCTAGATTGTTAAGTTTTCATCAGATATTTCCTTGTGGGTTATTCTAAAAAAAGCTTGTTGGGGGAAACTGTTATTTGTGTCTCGTCAAAATGCTTTGATCTGGATCAGACGCCCGGATTCAAGCTGTTTGGCAAAATGTAACCATCGCGACATATCGGAGTGTGATAAGGGTTAATCCATATTTGTTTCATAAATAATCGAAATAAGAGGAGGTCATGGATTATCTGAGAAAAGTTGATACCAGAGAAAACATTCATCCTTGTCTCATATTTTTTTCAAAAGGTCGCACCCTGTCTGAACACTACCTACTACATTCATTTTCACAATATTCAAAACAATGTGACTTATCTAGTTGGAAGTGTCGTCAAAAGCTTTAACCCTTCGCCTGCTGTTCGCGACTACGACGATAATTCAAACAGCTTGGATCCAGATCAGACGCCGAGTTACTCGGTGTCTGATCTGGTTCCAAGCTGTCTGACACTCGGACAATAGGTTCACTAAATTTTAAGAAAATCGGACGATATCTAAAAATGAAGCAGACGACAATTTTCGTAGCAGGCG
>JAULCE010224077.1:0-11207 GCA_032359355.1 Macoma nasuta | reverse complement strand
CATTTTAACTCCAAATTGGTTTCCGCTCTCTAACTTTAACATTTCTTATCCAATTTACACCAAACTTGCTGAGAATGGAAGTGTACTATTCAGACCACAAGGCAGTGTGGATAGGTCTGTAAAACATTAGCTGTTTAAGATTTTGAAAAACATTTGTGCCAAAGCATTTATAAATCCATGCATGGAGGTAGGAGTTACAGAGAGGACGTACTAGACTTCGTCTACCGACATCCATCCAGACATCCATACACACATCCATCCAAACAAGCTGAGTCCATCACCCCCCATTACTTAGAGGAGTACAATAACTGACCTGAAGTACATAAGTACTTTGTAAGTACAAGTTTGCATGCAACCCTCAGTAGATATCAAGGGATAAGAGCCAAAAGGTTTTAAGTGCCTATAAATAATAAGCATTTAACACCTTTTCGCTATATACCCTCGTTAAGATAAATGTTTTCTACTGATAAGGCCATATTGTGCCAAATCATAAAATTGTGCTCCTTGAAAAGGCTTGCTTCTCAAATGGATACAGTGTGACAGAAATGTGTCCTAGAATCCAATAAATTATTAAAAGGCGTATATTGTGAGTGTCACTCTTGTTCAAAGATTGATGATATCTCAAAAACATGGCCGCCAGGGGAGGGACCAGCTTTCCTTTGGTGGCTATACAGAACATTTGAAAATCTTCTTCAAGTCCTACATGTCTAATTTTAAAATTATTTCACAGAAATGATCCTTAGATGGACTTCTACCATAGTTGTTCAAAGAATGGTGGTATGTCACAAGACATGGCCACCAGGGGCGTGACCAGTTTTCCTTATACATATATATATCATAAAGATTATTTGCAATTGCTCTTTTGTAACCAAAGTTTAATCAGGTGAGCGTTATAGGAACATGATGGTACTCTTGTTTAAGATATTTCTTGTTACTTCTGTTACTACTAAGAGGAAGTGTTTAGAAAATTTGATATATAATGGGCCGTTCTCCGACAAAATGGGTCTCAATGACAAAAACTCGATGTTCGTTTTGGGGGCTTAAAATAAAGTTGGATCATTTTTACCCATAATCTGAAAAGTTCATAGTTCAGTTCTAAATATGTTTCTAAGATACAACCGTTTCTATGACGTTATGATAAGAACTAAGCATTGACGACGTCATTGTGCGAGAAATAATGACATCGTTTAATGCGCGTTTTTGACGTCATCAACTCAATGTCATTAGGACCCCTTTTGTCAGAGAACGGCCCATATATAACGATGTGAAATGGCACCATCGTTTTCCGAATTTGACACCAGTGTTTGCTCTTAGCTAAAACATAGTTCAGTGCAGGTCTATTTTAATATTGCGACGACGTTATTCTTCCCTTTATAATGGCATCGATTCGCCTCAAAATTTTAAGTTGACTGATTTATGAAATATGATAATGTCTGAAGATTCTTTTATGATACTCGTCCCACATAATTTCCACACTTAATTTTAAATAACTGTTCCCATGTTGGACCCTCAGTAACCGACATTTCGCCATATTGGTCATTCATGGGATTCAACAATACATTAATTTGACATTGGTCCGATAATGATTAATATCTGTTAGCCCTATAATTCGTGTTTTCAAAATCTGCAGTTGGGTTTCCAACATAGACAACTATAATGGACCACTATTGAATATTTTTGCAATACTTTCTGGGTTACTACTTTACAAACACATAACTAAATGAAGTGTTTTATAAAATACTTTATTTATACAGAACAAATTCTATTCAACATACAATAAACTGAAAAATAGCTTAACATGGTAACAAAGTGTTCAAGTATGTTAACAATGATTTGAAAAATGAAATGCTCCTCAATACACTTTAAAGTTATGTTGATATTGGAATGTTTTTTTCCAAAAACACGCTGTATACTTATATCCTTTTCCTCATTTGGAAACTGATGTAAATATTCAATGAGTTATATAAAGTAAACACTGCATTCTTAATAATGTATTGAGGCAAATAATGGTCATGAATGATATGAACATGTGATAAAATGCAACCAAGATATCACTTTATGTTTCATAGACAAATATCACACAATTGCTTTTATACAAACATCTTGCCATTTAATACATGTATTATATACAACAGGGGCTATCAGAGGACAAAGAGTTTGAATATTCAAAGATATTATTTTCAATATGGGATGCCCACCACTTTATGGAAAAATAGCCGGTTCTTATACCGTGGCTCACCTCTAGTTTATCTGTATCGAGACACATTTTAATAAATGTTATATTTTTATTCTAGAATATTAAATGAATGTCAGAGGAATTCACATGTGACAATTCCAATACAATACCAGATTGTAGTCTGAAGAACAGCTATATCCTCAACCGCCGTGTGTCATTAAAGTATGGAGGATTTCTGATTGTTTATGTTTATATTATATCATTATTGTAGGAGTTCCGGACAATAAATGAGCACAGGATTTAAAATATTCTAGAAAGGAATTTCCTCAAAATGCTTCCTACCCACGTGAAGTTTCAATTGAATATCTCTTATATTTAAGGAGTTATGTTCCGGCACAAATAAGCAAAAGGGAATAATTACATACAATTTATAACTCCAGAAAAATAATACCTGGAGAATCAGAGATACTGAAACTCGAGATTCAAAATTAATCAAGTCGCATCCAAAGATCATGGTCGGGCTAAAACGTTGTCCAAATCCTTGTGTCACACAGACTCTTTTTCCTAAACCTAAAATTATGTTACAACAAAAGCGGTCCATACGACAGCATTGTCGACTATTTGACACTATTGTCTTTAGTAGTAACAGAGATATAACATTGATAGCACATTGCATGCAAGTCTTTATGCAACTATTTCTACGACCGAAAGGGGTCATTTTAGTCAAACTTTTATCTCAGAGATGGGGGTCTTATCAGTTGCAGCACATTTTTTAATGAAACGGAAATGAAATGATTGAACAGTCACTCCTGTCTTGATCGGCCATTAAAGAAGGTATCTTAGCGACTATTAATAACAGGTGGTTCCCAATGAAGAACGAAAATAAATGCTCACTTCGGAATGGCAGATTAATACAGATTTGACTCACGTTGGCACCGACAATGAAGCCTGATAGAAATTAAAATTCAGTACAAGGACTATACACTGTATACATGACGCATTATGCAAAGTAGACCCTTGTTGGAGGTTGAATTTAATAAGTGATAAAAAGACCCTGGTCTGAAACAAAATTAAAATACGGTTATTCATACATTTTGAACCTCCGGACAGCCTACTTTTTGCAGAATATATCACATAAACAAAATACATGCATCTATCTTTACAAACATATTTGTGTCAATTATTTTTAATAAATGGTAGAACACATCTTTGCAATTACAAAACATTTCTAATTACTTGTTTGTTTAAAGCACCAGTTTTAATTGAAGTGTGTCAAGATGCAAAAAGAAGCACTGCTTTATAACCATTACAAGATTTGGCGAATTTCATTATTGTATTTCAATATTACAATTTAATGGGATATAATACTTCGGTTCCACTATTGAAATCGAATGTTCATAAACAATACAAAACAATTGTTTGGTATTTACAAAATTATTAACTCTTAACAAACAATACAATTGTAATGCCATTTTATGTATATGCATGTATTACGTACTACAATGAAACTGCAATAATGAACGGGTTTGGGGACATAGCCTTTTGTCATTTGTTAAACAAAGTATTTTAAGTTTAAGCCAATCTTTTCACACAGATATCTATAAACTCCAAATTGTAATAAACATAATTAAAACACAGGCATGTTCATATCATACTCCACAGCATTGATAAATAACCACTGGCAGTCATTTGACCAGTCTGGATTACTTAAAAGAATATACATTTAATGCAATGTAAAAGATAACCTTGTGTGTTAATCAGGTAAAGTATTGTTGACATTGATTTAAAATTTGATAAGGTATGCGATTGTTTTGCAATATTTATACGCGGGTATATTCAAAATGAAATGCAGCTGTGCAATTGGAGCAAATCAGTTCTCATTTCCACAATCTTTGAAACAAATGATGCGATTCAACAAATGTAGTTTTGTAGAAGATATTTCATGTAATTAATGAAAAGAGATCGGTCTGTTAATATCCATTGCATAATATGATATAGATAGGCTAGAGGTTCTAGTCTGTACATTTAGACCAAGCAATTAAAAGTACGGATCGGTACCTCTCAAACTGGAGGCTTTGGATCCGGGTATTGGCCACCGCCTATCAACAAACTACTTTATATTGCTGAAACACTTATTTCTTATCTTACTTGGATAAGGGCTACCATAGCTTCCAATGCTGTATTATGTTCAAAGTCCTTGTATATGACATCCCTTGGTTAATGGCTTTTCCCCTAAATGTGTCATGCCTTTACTTTTAAATTGAGCCATTTGTTAACATCTTCAAACAATTTACAATACCATTATCAAAAACTTCACAATTTGAACAGCAAACAAAGTAATTACTTATGATTTTAACTCTCTTTTAAAAAAAATGGATATCTTATGCTATTCACTAAATTTCCGTTATGTTATATTGGACATCATACATTAAAGCTATACGCGCTAGAGGATGAGATTTGTACGGTTCCAAAATTTGACTCTCCAACTCCTATTCATGAAACAAACAGTTTCTTACAAAATAGACCGTATCTTTGTTAATTAAACGTCACTTCTTAAAGTTTTACTATGTTTGTGCTTTGAAGCTATCCTGCGATGACGGACTGTTTATTGAATTACATGTACTGGAACTTTCCCCTGAGCATCCCATAGGACTATTTGTTGAACTAGTGCCAAGGCTTGTGCAACTGTCAGAGTTTATGCTCACACTCTCCATGTACAGCAAAGGCCCTCCAAAATGTACCGGAATACTTATTGGATGGTACACATTTTGACTATTCTGTGTGAAAACATTGCTGCCAATACTTGAAGGATGGATGGAGAGTGGGATATAGTGAGTTCCAACAGGATGAAGCACAAAAGCAGGTAAATAATTTGACAGTTTCTCATCCTCGTTATTTGTTACACCATCAGTTTCTTCATTAGAAGCATTTTCTGTATTCATAGCCTCATTGTTTCTAAAATGAGATGAACCCGGGCTACGTGAACGAACGTGCCTGAACTTACGTTTTCCTTTCTCTGCTCTTTTATCGCCACTTGAGCTACTTGAGGACGTGTCACTAGGATTCACTTTCTTCTCTTCCTGCGAGAATCTTTTTGTGATATTGTGTTTAAACTTGTACACACTGCTGCCAGTTTTCTCTGAGCTGGATCCATAGCTAGAACTATTGGCAGAGCTAGAGTCTGACAACGATTTGGAATTACTTGTTCTTGCTTGTTCCGACAGCTTGTCTCTTTCATTGGCGTTGGATGACGATGACCCATGATCTGTGGACAAGCCCGAGTCGACCATACTTGTAGAGTTGTACTCGTTCTGCAGCAGAGTCCATAAATGCTTGTCGCGCTTAAGGTGCTCCCGAGTAATCTGTTGAGCACTCTCAAAATTGTTAAGATTTTGGAACACTGCCTGAGTTTCCATAGGGGTGTTTTCCTGAGGGGACTGCACTGTCCTGTTTATCATGCTCTGCTGTTCAACAGGAGCTGGGTATATTGGCATCTCCACGCTAGGGTACCCGTTGTTCTTGGAGTTCACCTCAAACACGTTGGGCGTCATGTGATTGTGGCATGTGCCCATTTCTTCATCAGCATGTCTGTACTGTTCTTCTTTTGCACCTTTACTCAAAGACTCATCTGCAAAGCAATGTAAGAAAAATCTAACCCCTTTCTTTATTTGTTTGCATTTAGCATTTCATTTTAATAACGTTATTTTCAGAAACAGAATTTTTGACAAAACATTTTTCCTCAAGCAGCCAACTGATCTGTAGGGACAATCTGGATCATGTCTAGATTTTGCACCAGCATTTAAATCATAATGTGCCTAAACCAAACGTTTGTTATTTCGGAATGGTTTTTCAATTGCACATGAGTCATAAATGGAAAACCTGCTACAGTCCTTCTGTCACTATGAATGTAATTCCATCATAATTTGAAAATTAAAAAAAAGTAATTGGCTATGAGGTCTTTAAGGTTCTTTTATCACTGGCAGCCCATCTGTGCTTTTTTATTTTAAGCAAGTAATATAGTTACTGAAGAACATTTTCGAAACAAATATTTTGAAATCGGGCCAATTTCTGTCAAGAAGTATTTTTCAACGGCTGCATGGATAACCAGTATGTTTAATAATCTGAAAGAGAGTCACATATGAAATCATCCTTGAAAGACTTGTATAGAATCTTAACTCTTCATATATTATGACATTGGGTCATAGATATACAACCTGAAAGTGTAACAATGACGCTTTGCTAAAATGTCAAAATAAAAATAAACAATTACCATTCATGATCCTGAATTTCTCACCAGCTTGGGCAAGATGGGCCATCAGGCTTGTACACAGTTTGTCCATGGCGTCCCAGCCTTCAATTTCCACAAGGTAACGCATCACTTCATCCTGACATTCCTTGAATCCTAGGTAGCGGTCTGGCAGACTTGACTTTAGGACTGAATATGAAAGTATTACGCTTTAATGTACTATTGAAGTATAAATATAGTTTTTGTATCATAAAGGAAACAACTATATGTAATTGAAAACAATTATGTTTGGTCATGATCGACCCTACGTTATATCCAAGGTACTTAAGTAGGAGCATTAAATATTCAAATTAAATGTTTTGTTCAGAGGCCCCTGCGTTAACTAGTAAACTGTACTGAAAGTATATCTTGGAGCTCACAGTGACTATGATATCATCGATTAAGTAAACTTGCAAATGAATTGCGTCTAATCTGCTTAGAGGACCCCGTGAAAAGAATGTTACTGTCCATAAAACACTTACCCATCGTTCTAGATTAATTCTAAATATATTACAAATGCTAAAACCCTAATTTCTCCTCACCGTCCAATATTGTGCCGAATTATTAGAATTGTCTTTTAAAGATTCTTCTTAAAACAATGGCCACATGTAATGTTTTGTTGAGAAATATAAGACAAATTTTTTTTATAGAAAATACTTAATTTTAGATAGATATAATGTTTTGGGAACTAAATCCTAACCATGAGGACCAATAGGCTTGCAAATTCGCTATCCTTACCTGTTGGCTGGTTGATTGAATTGGTCAAATTCTTGATATGCTTGATAGCCATTTCGATGATTTCTGTTTTTTCTATGCGACCTTGTCCCTGAAAGGAATCAGAACAGAATGTAAAGAACAGAAACATGGAGATAGGGCTGATGAAATAAAATAAACGTTTAACCTGCTATTCAAAAAGTATGTGACACCCTTTAACCTGCTGTTCAAACACTATGTGAGACATGTATCTATGGCTGAGATAATCAATTGACGAATATCAATATGAGACTCCTCTTTTATTTCAGGTTAGAAATAAAGCAGTCAGAAATATAGAAAACTAATATTTATAATTATAATATCAGAACGAATATGGGTTTCCGTCTTATTCCCATTATTGTATCGATATAAAGCCATATAGATCTACCTAGATTTCAGCGGCTTTCTGTTCGAGTTTAATGGTCTTACTGGAGTGTTCCGTTTCAAGAAATTGATAACACTGTATCATCAATGTCCCAACATATATCAAGGATCAAACTATCACCTGGATTTAACTTGTGTATGTTCAAAGCCTTTTCGTCAAAATTTGTTTTTGAAATTCATCCCAACTAAGATTCATACGTCACATACTTATATAACGCTGAATTCTTTGAACCATTAATAATGAAATAAGAAATGTTGTTGTAATGGTCAATACAAATATTCATCCCTTTATCCCACTTTTAGGATCGTTACAAAGGGTGAAACTCACAGAACAGATGGTTCCAGTTAGAACCGTTTGATCACTGGTAAAAATAATACATGCATCTGCTATTTCAAATATATTTAATTGTATCAGTGTTTAGAAAGAAACTCACTTGAGTTATTAAAACTGAAGCACCCAGTACATTCAAGGATAACTAAATTTTGAGCAGGTTGAAGGTTTATAATATTCAAGGCATAAGCAACATAGTAGATAGTGTATAAGAAATTGTATAATATGAGAAAAAAGAAACGCAATATTTTGTTCAGATGTGGATCGTTTACATATGAAGTTTAAGATTTATCTAAAATAAACACTATTTGTCAATATTTTGAGCACGGACCGGATCTATATTCATCTCATCGTATCTTGGTCTGACGTGACCACCGCGGTTTAAACTAATAATCGTAAGAAAATTAAGAAGAAAAGTAAAATAACAGACATGCCGACTTATTGGTCGGTTTCGTTTCAATAATTGCGACCATAGGGCTATAATCATGGTCGATTCTTCACACATATCGAAATGTAGCCCTTTTCTCCAGATAATTCGTTGCAGTACTTTCGATGCGTTTCAGGGATGCATACGCTCCTTTAAACCTGACGGCCTAGCGTGCTTCAAGAATCGTGTTTTAAGATCAGCCTTATTCAATATTGGGCCGAGTCTAACAAAACCCTTTTTGCAATGCAAGATATTGCATATATTTTGTCATTTTACTGAAGCGTTGAGTTACATTCGACAAACTACAATCTATTTTTGACCGGTATACTTTCCTAACGCCATAGCCGCATTAGGTTACCAATAAAATAAGTATGCAATGCGTACATCAACAATACGCCCCTAACGACGTCAATTAATATGTTTTAACTCCGCATTTACGGCTAATGATGCATTAAAGTTTGTTCGCTAACATTATCTAATTCCAGTGATGCTTTAAATGTACAACTTATGTGCGAGTTGAGGTCATATAGCTCTAACATCACTTACTTCATGTATAAATGACGGCTGAGCGGAATTTGACGAGTACTGTTCTCATGCAAATATATTCCGACTGCATTTTTTCCATTCAATCAATCATCTTTTTTCCATTCCATCAATAATCAAGCATTACCCTGTTCATTGCGTCCCAGAAATTATGGCGATGATGTATCTATGGTGTATATAGCATTCAAAGGCGTGCCGTTAATGGCCAACACTACATTGGATGACGCTCGGGCGAGCTACGTGTTTAGCATTTTTAAGCAATACTTCGGGCACTTAAACGTTCATGTATGTACTTATTCAAACACGGTGCACGGTGCATGTTTGCAAAGAGCTTGTTGTAAGCAATTCATTTTGGAAGACACGTATGTTTGATCAAAGTGACGTTTCTTAAACCGTAAAAGCCAGGAAGCCAAATTTACAACCTATGTGTCAATAAACAAGCTAGAACCGTGATTTGTTTTAACAGGAAACATTGGCGTATATGGTGTTAATTAAATCATACACGGAATTCAACATATGCGTTTCTTTTCTCTCTTAAAATATCTATAACTGGCTAAGGTATCTTAAAAAATATGTATGTTATACAAAGTGATTGGTGACATCTCTTGTTATATAATTTTAAACAACATAACCTGTTCTACACTTGTCTGACGTATTCTGTATCATAACTTGATTTCTTAAAAAATATTATCTTGTTTTAAAAAAAAATGTATGATTAATCTTGCGTCTAATTGATTTGGTATTTTGACTAAAGTAAATATATGAAAAGGTTTTTCTCATTTTTAATCCATCGTCGAGAGCCTTTGCCGCCTTCCCGGAGAGTTGAACATAATTGAGATGACGGGAACACACCACCAGATGAGGTCACCCAATCCACCACGCATTTTAATGAATGATTGGGATCCGGTGACTTATACTACTTTCTCCGAAAAAACATATGAAAGGACCCTGTTAATTGAACATCTGTAAAAAAAACAACCGGAGAAAAAACATCCATCTCAAAGTGAATAAAACACATGTCGATGACAACATCAGACATGGTGAACTTGGAAATGTCCGCATCTAAAGAACTGCTTGCAACGTAAAATGTAACTTTCGGGCCCCTTCCATTTAACCATAACCCTGCTTTAATTTCTGGAGCTGAACTTTCAACCTTTCAACCTGACCTAGGCAATCCGTCACTTGAAGACTTGAAGAGGAATCAGGTAGGAAATTGCTTAAGGGAACAAGCTAGGATATATAACTTATCTTGATTTTGGTTATTGAATAAGAAAATAATAGTGCATAATTGAATCTAAAATTAGTATTTCCTTTCCTTGTTCGAGGACGTAGGCTAAATCAGGCATGTTTGAATGCTAAAAGTGTATACATTTATTGTTTGCATTCAACATTTATTGTATGCATACAGAAGATCTTTCTACACGCTTTAACAACTTAAAAAAATGGTTTCCAGTAGAAAAGTTAACTTACTGCGCCCATGAAATAGCATAAAAGGGTTGATATAAAACTATTGCTCTTATCATATGCCAAAGTTTTTCCACCATTATCTTTATAGTAAAAACTGTTTCTTAGTCTACATTCATCGTATTGGTGAAACCACAGTTTCTGGTTAACACCCAATCTACATATCATTTTGTGTATTTTGAAAATTAAGTACATGCTGTGTCCTGAGAATAGGCGGATTCAGGATATGCAAAAAGTGTATAACAAGACCAGCAAACCTCGTTTTTGATGAGACGTCTTATATGATATATGAACCGTTTGACACGTATAAGAGTATAACACATACGATGTAGGAGCATTGCCGTGTATCGGTATCGATTTAGACATGAACGGGTCGTCTTGATTAATATTGTTTTTAAATCAAATAATGCTTTTTGTCGCAGCGCTTCAAATCCTAATGAAACTCTTAATGAAATGCCCTTTACATGAAAATCAGAAATTGCGCCATATGTTAACTGTTACATTTGAATAGTCTTTAATGTTTTCTACCCGAAGAGCAATGTCCAATAAAATGCCTCTTCAAGTGATCAAGTGTCTGGTTTGAGTTCAAAGATGGAAGTTCAACTTCGGAAAGGGTCGAGTCATGGTTAAATTGGGAATAAACCCATAAGACTGTTTAATTCCATGCAAACAGCTTCAGCAGAAAACGGGACAGATCAGAACAATAAAATCATCCTGCAAAGAGGGAAGACAAGTTATCGAGACAAGGACAAAAGAACACAAAACTGTAGTTTAATGTTACCGAACATTTCAAAAACAATGAAAATAATGTGACAAATCAATCTACTTTTGAAACTGGTGTTTA
>JAULCE010223966.1:0-11209 GCA_032359355.1 Macoma nasuta | reverse complement strand
GAACCTATTGTCCGAGTGTCAAACAGCTTGGAGCCAGATCAGACGCCGAGTTACTCGGCGTCTGATCTGGATCCAAGAAGTTTGAATTATCACCTTAGTTGCGACTAGCAGGCTAAGGGTTAATGCAGAATGAAAGCAATGCAGAAAGCTCTTTTCAGAGCTTTATGCATTACTTTCATTCTGTATTAAGCGACTATCTGTCATTAAGACCTCAAATTACTCAATTTTAAAGTGACTACTGAACACAGGTTTGACTGTTTTATAAAAATCCCTTTACTTTCAACATGACGGGATTCGACTATATTCTATATAATCCCAATTCAATATTAACCCTTCGCCTGTTACGAAAATTGGCGGCTGCTGAAAATATCGTCTGCTTCATTTTTAAACATCGTCCGATTTTCTTAATATTTAGGGAACCTATTGTCCGAGTGTCAAACAACTTGAATCCAGATCAGACGCCGAGTTACTCGGCGTCTGATCTGGCTCTAAGCTGTTTGAATAATCACCTTAGTCGCGAACAGCAGGCGAAGGGTTAAAGTAGTTTTCTTTAACAATTGAGTTGTCATATGACTAAACTTGGTTCGCAACAGTTTATAATGTATCGTAATTCCGTGAATTAATATTTATTAACTTTGCAGAGAAGCAGATATTATCAACAATATGATCGTATATAATGGATTTATAAACCTCTTCTGACAAAAAGGGACTATCCAGAAACAAGCGAGTGACCAATGATCGGATTCGAATGGCTTGTATGGCGCTGTCACGAATAATGCAAAACATAAAAAGAAATCAGAAATTTCCACTTTCAGGGGAATAATAAATCGCGTTCAATGATACAAATCAAAATCATCTGTCTAATCGGTGTCTTGGATTGCATTAAAAATACAAAAACTGTGACCTTTTTAAACCATTTAAATTGGAGACCAGTGCTATTTCAAAGGGATCTCACCTGCCATCCCATTCAGCCTTTACACGGAATGATTCTTACGGCCGCTTTATTAATTGGATATGAAAATACACACAATATATCAATGGATCTGGCTGCTATCACTAGTATCAACCTATGGGTCCAAACTTACATCGTATAAAACAAATGGATTTAAGGATGAAGAAGCTTTGCTACACACGGGGTCAACCGTCTGGGAAGTGTTCAGCTTAAACTATGGCTATGTGCTTAATTGTTTCTGTAAGGGTCGGCAGGCTGGGGCGGCCTTGAAAGACAGCACCATCAAACCCCATCATGAAATATCAGTTACGCGCATGTGCAATATTTCGTCAGCTTCATTTTTAAACTTCACATATTCAATTTAATGTTCCTCGGCGTCTCATCCCGATCAAAGCTGTTTACCTGTGACACCATGGTTGGGGTAGGATGTGAAGGGGCACTTCGCCATGGCGATGTTGTTGTTTGATTTTTAGGTGTACCACGTCCGAAGACTTGACCCATTTCAGAAGAGTGTTCATCTCTTATAAGTGTATTCGATCTGAAAGTCTCATCATCAGTAAGTCCCCGGGCTATGTGATGCACGATCTGAGTCCAATTTGTTGAAGCCGATCTTCAAATATAGTTGAACTCTCGGGGTATTGTGCTGCAAAATTGGTCCAAGCAATGTTTTGAAAACCCTGTAGTGTTGAGGATGGGTGTGTTCTCTATGTATGCATTTAATCGCATTTCCACATATGACGCCTCAGTATCATAAAAGAGCATTTACGTTTTCTTTAAACACCAGTATGAGGTATTTATTCGTAAATTATGATAAATACACTATTTTAAGCATTTAAATTTATAATTCATTCCCCTTATTCCCATATATTCTTCCTTTAGGTTATGTATTAGTGAAAAGATCTAGCGTTAGGATATGATGTTACATATTACAAAAGAGGAGTTGGGTATTTTGTTTATCATACTTTAACGCCCTTACCCATTGACACGCTCTACGCAGAAATGAGAGCCGTATGCATTTGTACTGCTGTCGGTATCACAAATTGATTGGAGATGCAGACGTGAATAAACTGACAAATTGTATTCAGATATATAATTCCAGCACTGTCAGTCTGATATATCTCCTAATACATGAATTACCGACGATTTGTTCAATCATTATAAGAAGTTATTCACTGATTGACGTGTGTGTACAACTTATTGAACATAGAAACAGGCCAGCATCTCGAGAGTTGATCGTGCTCAAACTCAAAACTTCAATGTCCAATATTGACCTCATGCTTCACAGGCAGACAAGATTTAAGTGCAGTGGCAATAAAATTGAATGAGATATCCAATGTTGAATTTTTGAGTTTGAGCACGATTTCGACTCGAGTCACTTTATGAAAGCCGGGCCAGGAGTTAAAGAAAGCACTTCCGTGTAGTCTTAAAATAATGAATTTTGGAAGAAACTCAAGTTTATACATGGTTTATATATTGAACAATGTACGTCTGCCTAGTTTGAATTGAAGGCGTTTGGTCTAACCTAGATTGACGAAAGTATTAAGGGCATGTAGATTTGTTTTCATTATTAATTTTAATTTACATGTACATGTATTTCAATAATATAATCAGATATATTTTAAGCCGAGTAGTAGTAGTAATCGTTGTAGTTGCAGAAGTAGTACGTAGTAGCTTAACACACGGGAAACAATGATTGCTACAAGAAAAATATGATTATGAAGATAAAAGAGAAAAACAAACAAAGACAATTGAAAAGAAGAAGAAGAAAAAGAAATAGGAGGAGGGGATAGGGAGCATTAGTGAAAGTAAATAGGATTGTTGCTATTCATTCTTTGTTCTATATATGTTAAATATAGGATCGGTTGACGTGTGTTTACAATGCAGTGTGTATACAATCATCGGAATTATAAAAAAGACGAACACAATTGGCTACACATTTTCCATAATGCTGCCTGAAACCGAATTTTAATTCCGGATACCTGGAAAATTAAACACTTGCCCATAATGTTATACCGTGCTTACTTAAACTATTCGGACACCCTGCGAATATTCTCTACCGGTATTCTTCCTAAAGAATCTGCAAAGCTGATTGAACAATGATTGGACAATAGCCAAAATGAGACTATTTTCCTAGTTTATTCAAACAACTTCTTACAGTCATAGTACTCTTCTGTGTTCTGATTCAGATTCTGGTTAGTTCAGAAATATTTCGTTTTGTCGATCAACCTGTTCTATCTCGTGATACATACACATAGATTAACAGGCGCATAGACTTAACTAATGTGGTGCCGTAGTCGCCTAAATGTGGCATTGCAAATAATGCAGTCCAATACTGTTTTATATCAAAGATCAATTTCGTGTAAACAGCTTCGAAATAGCCATATTTTCTCTATGTATCTATGTTTCGTTTTATATATATTTTGTTCAAACTTAAATATTAATTTCGAATATTTTTGTCTTTCTTCAAATATTTATTATGACTGCATATCAAAATCTTATTATTGGTGCAATTTTAATGTATTTTCAGAGTGTATGGTTTGATAGAACTATAGACATTTTAGGTAAATAATAAGCTTTTTATCTACACATTTGAGTACTTTTGGTGCCAATTATTCGCTTTAAATCAAATCATATCGCATAAAATAGGAAATCAAACGGTAATTTTGTCAGAAATACGATTGATTATCAATATTGCATCGCTGCCCAAGGCAGTTGCATATAGAAGTAAATCTCATTGAAATTAGATTGTTTTCATTAATAGTATACAGCAATTTAAAGTGTTTTTTTTGGGAGTACTCATTGCTCCGCCGAAAATATTCAAGAGACATAGAAAAAGTGTACAGATCCTTATATGAGGTTTCAGGAGGATTCTTGGGCAATCCGCTACCTTACTATACAATTAAACCCTATCGTCGGTGTCGTTCCAAAAATTCCCTTTTTCAAATGGGCACTTACGTCTTTTTGAACGAAACCGACGCTATAAGTTTTATCTATCATAAGATGCTTTTTTAATAAGCATTCAAGAAAACAAAGTGTTAATGTAGTAACTCTAGATTTATATACTAGAGAAATAACTAGGGCAACAGGTGACTATCAACAAACTCTTAAACCCCTTATTCATTGATCACACTCTGTGTTGTGACCATTCATTAGAAACATATTGATAAGCCAATTTTCATCAAACGGGACTTGCCAAAAACAAAGCTAGTGATTAGATATCGGATTTAACATGAATGGCTTACACGAATAATGCAAGAACATAAACAAATCAGAAGTTCACACTTGCAGGGGAATAACAAATCGCAATCAGTGATACACGTCAACATAATCTGCCTAATCGATGTCGTGGATTTCATTAAAATACAAACCAAAAGTGACCTTTGAAAGTGATTTTAATTCGAGACCAGTGATACTTCAAAGGGCCCCCACTTTGATCAAAATTCAATTCAGCTCTCACACAGAATATTTTCTATGTGGAGATTCTTACGACCGCTTTATTAATTGGATAAATAAAAGTACAATCAAGACATCAATGGAACGCTGTCTGATATCAATAGTAGCAATCTATGGGTCAAACCTTACACCGGATAAAACAAATACATATAAGGATGAAGACGCATTTACTATAAACGGGTTATTGCCATTCAGATATAAACGTCTGGAAAGTGTTTAGCTTAACCCCTTCACTGCTTAACCCGAACCATAGTGTCATATGCAAACAGATAGGATCCAGATGAGACGCATAGTAACTCGGAGTCTCATCCGGATCTAAGCTGTTTAACACTCCGCCAATATGTTTTGGCAAAAATAATGTGAATTTGTTAATTTCAAAATAAAGCAGACGAAACATTGCGCATCGCATAATTGTTTCCGGCAGTGAAGGGGTTAATGCTATGGTTATATGTGCACTTGTTTCTGAGGGTTTTCAGCAGACTGAGGGACCTTGAGGGACAGCACCATTCAACCTTCACTGCTATGGCAGTTATTTCGTCTGCTTCATTTTTAAACGTCTAAGATGCATTTAATGTTATGCAAAAACATTGGCTGAGTGTCAAACAGCTTGGATCCGGAGGAGACGCCGAGTAACTAGGCGTCTCGTTCTGGTCAAAGCTGTTGTCTATGTATAGGTTAGTCTATGGTTGCTGGTGATTACACGATACAGCCCGAGTGGGCGTAGCCCACGAGGGTTGTATCGTGTGGTCACCAGCAACCATGGACTAACCTTTTAAGCACCGGTTTTGGAGCGCGAGAGCAAAGAAAGAAATTTACAAGACCTGTCGCCATGTTGAAATTAACCAGATTTTCAAAAGGCCCATACCTATTTTCACGTATTTTACAGATGCTAAATCTTTCGTTTTTTCGAACCTCGAGGTGTGAGCATGTCTTTTGATTTAAATTTAGATCAACTTTTTTCAAGTGATGATTTTGGAGATATCGACATATTTAACATCTCAACACAGCAACTCGTGTTTCAGTTGGAAAAAATATTTCAAACCATTCAGGCAAAGTTACGAGCTGCTCAAGTTTGTTCAATGCCGGATTTAACGAAATTTGTAAAAGCAAGGAGTGGTCACCGGAGTAATGTGGTGCAACTGTACGAACGAGAATCATCGAAAATGCTGAATGACACTAGTAATACGTTGCAGCTACCCAATGCTGCAGCGAGTACATTAGTCAAGAAAGAATGAGAAAATACTGTTGCTCGGACGGACTCGGCAAATATGTTGAAAATCGTTGTTCCTGAATTCATCACAATTGTGGAAAGCGAAAAGGGTTGCAGCGAAGTTAAGCTAGAAATTTAGACTCAAATGGTGATCGACTGATTAAATCATTAATGGACACCATCAGCAGTCAGGATAACCGGGAGTTTGCTGTTCTTGTTTTACTATGTATACTACATTGTTTATTTCATATTTCAAATATATCAAAACTACTAAAGCTACATGCTGGCATCGATTTGTTCAATCTATTTTTAACATTTTGCAGGCGGAGAAAAAGTCATCTAAAACAATGTCGGCAACAGTCGTTTTATAAGTATTTTTTATAGCCATAGAAGATGTAGATCTGTATTTAATCGTTATGAATGTGTCAAATTATATAAATTGATATCGGACACAATGTATCTCGGTATTTGATCTGGATCTAGGCTGTATTTACGGTAGATCTGTATGCTACTAGTTCAAAGTTCAGCATGTCAGAAGACGACATTTTCTCAGCATGCTATATGTTACACTCTCCTCGACCAATATTTTGGCGGGAATGCCACGCAGTCACGTTACAATCCTGGCGCTCGCAACAAAGGTACCCACTCCCATGAACTTAGTGAAATATTGGTTACTTTGTCCAACGGCGTAGCTGGACTACACTATATATTCGAGGCATTTCTCAGCACCTGATTAGACGAGAGCTTCCCACTACATGCTAAGACACTATGGTTTGGGGTAGGCAGTGAAGGGGTCGATATGTTTGGGATATTTCGCTAGGAAAATGTTGTTTAATCGTTTAGGTGTAGCACATCCGAAGACTTGAGCCATTTATGCCCCACGCCTAGTGAAGTACCTTGGAGAAAATATCTATTGTGGTCTCGTGAAAATAAATTCGCCATGCCTAAAGAGTACTTATCTCTTATAAGCGTGCTCGATCTGAAAGTCTCCTCAGTAGGTCACCGGGCTATGTGATGGACTGTCGGAGTCCAATTCGTTGAAGCCGATCTTCAAAAATAATTGAACTTGTTGGATTTTGTGCTAAATTGGTCCAAGCAGTGCTTTGGAAGACACTGTAGTGTTGAGTGCTGGTGATTACAGAAAGTTTTGTTCTACATTTATAACTGTAACACCTTACCACATATTTACGCATTCTGACGCCGCTGTGCCATATCGTCGGTTTCGTTCAAAAACGACACAAGTGCCGTTTGTAAAAGGGCGTTTACGTCTTTTTTAAACGTCACCGGTGATTCTAGCAAAAGGAATATGTTTAGATATTGGATATTTATTCGTAGAATATGATAAATTACTCCATTTCAAGAAATTAAAATTGTCGTTTATTTCCATTTCCCCCATATATTCTTCCTTTCCATTTGAACTTCAATTCTAGACAAATCTACCTATAAGAAAATGATGTTATATATTTCAATACATGATTTGAGTCATTTATCTGTTTATTATACTTTTACGCCCAAACCCTTTGGCTCGGTTGCCGGTAGAAAAGAGAGCCGTCTGCATTTGTAAGTGCTGTCGGTATCACATAAATTGAATGGAGATGCAGACGTTGATAAACTGTCAAATTGTGTTCAGATATATAATGCCAGCACTGTCTGTCAGATCTATTGCCTAATACATGAATTTCCGACGGTTTGTTGAATCTTTATAAGAAGTTATTCATGGATGTGTGTCAACTTCTTGAATACTGAACCAGGAATTAAAGAAAGCACTGACGTGTAAACTTACAACAATTAATTTTGGAAAACTAGTTCATACATATTTAATATATTGAACAATGTAACGTCTGCCTTTGTTTAATTAATGACGTTTAGTCTAACCTCATGTATTTCAGTAATATATTCAGATATTTTTTAAACTTAGTAGAATGAGTAATCGCGCTGTAGTTGTTGAGGTAATACGTAGTAGCTTAACAAGAAAGTAACAATAAATGTTACAAGAAAAAGAAGAAAATGAAGATGTAGCAGAAAATCCCCAAATAAAATGGGAATCAAGAAGAAGAGAAGGAAAGAGGAAGAGGGGATGGGCAGCATCAGTGAAAGTAAATAGGATTGTAATTATCCACTCTTTGTTCTATATGTTTAATACAGTTGTTTTTCTATGAAGCCACAATATGTTGAGTATACAATCAACAATCATTTGAATTGTGACAAAGAGGAATACAACTGTCTACACATTTTACATAATTGAAGCTGCCTGAAACCAAATGTTAATTCCGGATACCTGGAAAATGAAACTCTTGCCCATGATGTAATACCGATGCAAGAATATTCCCGCCATGCAAAGCGAAAGCATTATCTCCTGATTGCATTTGATATGGTTAGACTCATACACAGCAAAGGCATCCGGTGAAATGGAAAATTGTCTACAAGACAGAAAATTCCCATTTTTTAAACAAAACAAAACAAATTACACCTACTAGAGTGGACAAAGGTGGATTTGCTCGTAGGGAAAATAATTCTCCCTTGTCCACAATGGGGTTTTTTAAAATCAAGAGTAACCAAAACGTCAAAATGTGTTCCTTCGGTATAATGCCAACAAATTACTTCCAAGAGCCAGGAAATAAATGTGTAGAACATTTGACCTACTTTGACTTTGGTTTTATTCAACCATTCACACGTGTTCTCTGTCTCCCACCCCGGTATACACACTCAAGTTACTCAACACTCTCCCATTAGTTGAAGCTTAATGTGACATGTCATAAAAATAACAGCCCATTCCGGTACTTAGGCATAGCCCCGTGATACCCTTGCAATATTCTTCAAGTAACGTCAAGCATTACAAGGCCAGATCAATTGACACTTTCATTGCTTCCACTCATGCAACGGCATAAATTGGTCATAAACCTCCCGGGACCAGAAATAAGCAATATTCAAATACGGAAATCACGAGATCCCGTGTTCGTTAGATTAACCGCTTTCATCGCGAGGAATCAGGCCATGAAATATGACTTTATGAACACCGTTGTTGATTCTTATTATAATCCATCCATATTGAGCAAGGAACAGCCGAATGCTATATCGTCGTTACTCTAAGTATTCGGCCAGCAGAGTATGAGCATATAGTGTAGACCCTGATCAGACTGCTCCATCGGGAGCAGTCTGGTCAGGGTCGACAATATATGCCTTTACGACCTATTATTTTTAACACAAGTTTATATAGTCAAAACTATATTCCTCTACGACTTATCATTTTTAACACAATACTATATAGTCAAAACTATATGCCTCTACGATCTATTATTTTTAACACAATACTATACAGACAAACGTGTATGCCTCTACGGCCTATTGTTTTTAACAAAATGTTATACAGTCAAAGTCGCTTGTCAGAGTTGTAACTTTATGTCGGTGAGTCCCCGATGTGGCCGAAGACTTAATTATGACACGACCCGTGTATATTATGTAGGATCAGGTTAAATCGTTTTATCTTCATGTTTATCATATTAAGAACAGTCGAACCTCGTTATTTCGAACTATGTTAAGTGGAAGTCATGCTTGACACGCAATTAAAATATTTTCCGAATAGTTGGTAATGAAAACAATTAGTATCTAGGTGAACGAAGAAAACTTATTTGAAAATGGTTTCCAACAATGAAGAAAATAGAGCATTTGCTCATTATGCGTAAATGATCCTTTGCCACAATGTTTTCAAAGGCCATTACTACTGGGGAGTCAATAGGCCTATCCTGGTGTAAAATAGTAAATAATATTGACTAACTTCACATGTAACATGATCATTGTCTGGATATATTGAACTGTCATTATGCAAATGACGAAAGGTTGATATCTGCCGTTCTAATCAACGGAAAATGTTAACCTTTCGGCAGATACATAAACAGTTCAATATATCTAGATAATACATGAACAAAGTACACCATATTGCATGCGATAAGAAGAAGAATAGGCCGCTTGTAACTCGTGAACAGCTTTAAGCAACGTTTCTTAAATTCATTAACCCTTAACACGCCAATCGTGACCATGGTGATGTCGTCAACTAGCTTAGACCTGAATCAGACACCGAGTATCCAGGTCCAAACTGTTTGACACTCGGGCAATACTTTCACCAAATTTCAAACGAATCGAACAAGGTCAAAAGATCAAGCCCACTAGAACTCTGCGGACTATTGTTTTGGCGGAAGGATAATGGCTTATGAAACTGTGAACGTTTACGTATATGTTGTCTGAAGCTAAGGACTGATACTGCTCGATTCCCTACATACTATGAATTTCGTGTATCATAACAGTTTTATTTGTGTCTTCTTTTTTACCTGCTTTCACAAAACTTCCCAGACAGATCTTCTGCACTAATACTTTGGCTGTCAGTGCTAAAATTCCATTTTACACTGACAGTCAAATTGTTCTTCAAGTAACGTCAAGCAGTGGTAATAAATTTAAGGTCGATATCTGAAATTGTCAATTTGAGATTTCTGGAATCGAGAAGCTAAGTGAAAGCCAGGTCTTTTGTTTTGTTTATTTTCAGCGGTACGGGTGATGTTATCCAGTAATGTGGACATGCAGATAGCGAATACATGAATCATGCAATATGGTTAAACTTTGGTAACTGGCAGTGTCCAGCTACGTATGCTGTATATGCATGTTTTGCAGAATATTTGCTTAAGAATATTGGAAGGGAGTGAAAATAGTATCCTCAGTGTCAATCTAAAAGGGCGAAAGTGTCAATGGTCACAATGACACTATTTAGAGCGCCACCTATATTATGCCGACTTTTCCATCACATCTATTTTTAGGTTGTGTATCTGAAAGACTTAAAGCACCAATAGATTAACTGTTTCTTTTCAATTTATTCTGCCCATCAATGACAATATTGCATAGTGAGCTGTTAAATGTAGGTTTTTAGTATTAAAGTAGGTTAAACGACTTTAGAACCACTTGTGCAATCGTGTCATGGATATAAATGTTTACATAAGCATTTCAATTGACATGATTTACCAAATCACACTCTGTTGTCAGATGATGTGTCTTATAGATACCATGTCGGATACTTAATATGCTGCGCAATCTCTCAAAAGTAGTCCATCTCTCTTCTGTTTGAAGTGATTACACATTAAAACAGATATACACTTCGCTGCTATACATTAAATCGAGAGTGAAGTTCAGTGAATGGAGAATACCTTTTTGTACTATCAAGCTTGATGTTATTTTGTTCCACATGATTGTTAACCATTACCTCAGACTTATTACACCTATGTAGTACATGACTTTTAAAACCATTGTGGAAAATGGAACATTTCCTTATAGTACGCAAAATCTCCATTTCCCACAATATTTTCAAAACATTTCAAATCTGGTATTTCATTTTCCGTAAGGTATTCATCGTTTTTCTTATGGTTTCATTGGAGATGAGTGTAACATAGCGCAATAGATAAATGGTTCAGCTGGTAGAAATGACTTCCTATCCGAAATGATTTTTTATTTATGGGCTGTTATATATGTACAGATTAACCAACATCGTAAGGCATAACAACATGACCTACATAAAATGTAAACACCTTTATAAAAACATTAAATCAAGATGC
>JAULCE010223855.1:0-11210 GCA_032359355.1 Macoma nasuta | reverse complement strand
ATGTCCAGTAGTGTAACCATTTTAATGTCAATTATTCAACAGCTTTGGAATAATATTATTTTCGTGATTTCCTTTTCAGTGTCATACTTGTGACAGTTTAATAGGACGTGATACACAGACTCTCCTTCCCCGCACTGATAATTGGGTATTCATTCAGCTTTGTATAACCTGTCCTCAACTTGATAATAATGCTCTTACCTGAGACCGACTGAATATGATTTTTTAAACTTATGCTTTTATTTCAGACTTAAGTTTCGATTAAATCATTAATTCGACTTATGCGATTTTGGGATAACAAGGTTCGACCGTTTGTTAGACAAATACCAGGGAGAGATCCTATAGGTCTACACTATCTGTCATAAAATATCACTTTCTGCAGTGACAAAGGCTGACTTGATATTAACCGATATTTACAAAAGGAGTACTTTAACATCATAGTTCAGAATGCAAAGTGTTTTCTTGTTGTTTGTTTCGTTTTGTCGTTTCAACATTATCCCAGTCAGTTCGCGACACCCGGCTCTTTTTGCTAGAGGAATACTCACAGCATTCGGTCATTTCATTTGGGCACAGACGGACATCTGGATTGAACCAACGAGACCGAAAAAGACACAGTCCGTGATCGAACAAAAACAGTTAGGGGGCTAAGTAAGTGTGCTTCAAAGACAGTAATCACTCGGTCACAGATGTCCCAAAGTGCAAAATGTAAAACACAACAAATGTCATCATCTGATTCTCATGTATATAACTTACCAATGCAATATCCGGCCGGACATTCATTTAAAGTCATCAAGTAGAAGATATGGAATCCTTTACATCTTTTCACCCTGGCATTGAATGTTTGATTGCAACAGTCATGCGAATGCTTAACGCAAACAGCCCTGTTCACAATACCGTCTTTTTCAGAAGGTAAGCTGCCTGTTGGGAATAAGTCTAAGAGTTTGATAACCGTGACTTCCGTTCTAACACAAGCGATAACGTTTTAAACCACAGCCTTCCGTTTGTAGATAAGCAACTGCTACTCTACTTACAATATAGTTTAAATAGTTTGGATTTAAGATCATGTTGTGTGATAAAGGCTGAACCCTATAAAAGTCTACACTGCAACCCCTGACAATATCTCATCGGCACTAACTCATCGGTACCTTAATCGGTTCGACATTGTTCCCTAAAAACTGGTTTCGGTTTGAAACTGGTTCGATAAATCATACGTTTGTTTGCAAAGGTTCGATGAAAACCGAAACCAGTTTCGTCGTTTCTTCATGGTAAATCAAAACCAGTTCGGCAAACCATTCAAATGCTTTTGTAGCGGTTTCAAAGGTTTGCTTATCCAAATTCTGGTATGCTTTTGCCAAAATGAAAAAAAAGAAGGTCATTAGTTTTCAATAGGAAAACAAGTTTATCCATAGAATATAAACGCTCTGAGTATCAAATAATGACGACCTTTTCAACTAGTTTGCAGCCAAAACAGTAGCCTGTAGTAAGTCTGCTTGGATGTAGCTCCACACGGTTAATCGGGTTGTGAAAAAGATTGAAATATTAGGAAACTGTATATAATATTAAGTCTGAGTTTGGGTTGCATTTCATTTAATTAAAATGCGTTTAGATCAGAACTTTCTTATTTCCCGATTGTGTATAAAACCGGTTATTGGTTCACGAGCATTCAAACCGCCTAAATCCCGAAATGGTTAAAGACAACATCGTGTACAACAAAAACTCTAAACTGAAACAAATTTGTAGGCAACAAACGCGACCTTTATGAATTAAGGGCTACTATGTCAACAAATCCAGAGTCACTAACGGGTAAACGTGTAACAACTCTTTCTTCACATCTTTGTCATTTTTTGAACCAAACTATCGTAACAGATACCACATTAAAGCCAATATATTACGCCTATGGTTAAAATATACTAATGTTAATTACCTTCGTGCATACTTATGAATATTAATGAGAAGGAAAAAAATATCGGAGAAAAATGAAGTTGAAGTATGACATGCAATAAGTCCTTAATCATAATGACTAATACGTTTGGCATTACATACTTATTCAGAATCGCTAATGTTTCCATTCACATACTTGAAAATATGTCCGTAGTACTACTTTTTCTCATGGAAGAAATCGCTGTTTGCCTAATATATTCAGATATATGTGGATTAAGTCAACAATAATGGGACTAACCGTGGAATCCAAGTATTTGTCATAGTAAACACATATTAACACAAATTACCGTTCCACCAGGCTGGGATTGCGACGCCGCATGGCCCACTAGGACACGTGGTCAGTACGTGTCCATCTCCTATCTTATACCAGTCTTCAGGCAAGTAGAAGTGACATACTGGTTTTGACTGGACAGGACATTTTTCGTTCCTCGATCCCATAACTGCCTTCGGGAAATTGCAATTACTTATGCGAGGGTCATCTTCCGCCCTAAGACCTACAATATTGATATTTATAGATCACACCTGGTCAACCTTTCACCTAACTTCTTGCGCAGAGAACTTGCTTAACTACCAATATTGACCTTAACCATTTTACCGCCGTCGTCGCCTTAATGCACTGTTGAAAATCGTGCAGTCCCAGTAAAGACATCAACTTATTAGACGGCGTCTGATCTGGGACTTCACTATTTTGTAAAAATAATTGAGTTCCGTATAAACAGTTTCGGAATAACAACAAATATGTAACCGTCTCTATGATTTATTACGCTAAAATATTTTATCTGAAACTAGTCACAGCCGCCATTTTTTAATTTGGCGCCGAAAAGGTTAGCTGCCAATATAGCGACCTTAATTTTGTTGCAAATGGACTAAAATGCTGAGTATCAGTGAAAATTAGTTTTGTTTAGTTGCTGTCAAACTTAAATTACAGAGGCAATAAAATGGAATAATAAATCAAATCCAAGATGGAACATTTGAGATTTTGTTAGATTCTCAGTTAGACATGTTTAATGCAAGTCAGGAAAGCTATTCTAACGGAACAATGTTCAATATGGTATTAAATGTAATCTAATGTCATCAATGAAACCTCACTTAGTCGCCGTGCCTAGCGCAATCAGAATATAAATAATACTTTCTGAAGATTGGAATATTATCATTGATTTATGACACGTCGCGTCGATGAGAGGTCAAATAGTTTACGACGTACGATGCACGTGTTTTTACTCCTAATTTAGATTGCAGCATGTTTTTGTGTTAGTCAAACATCAAATGAAACGTTTATGAAAAGGTCCAAGTTCGATTGTTTTAACAATGTTTAAATCCGGGAAAAAATCAGTAAATAGTTTTTCATAAAGGTGATACATTTTGCAAAATAATGGCACATTTTGGATAATCTTTTCTGAAAAATGGCTAAGATAAGCGAGGTCTGCATATTCGAGTCTGAAATAAGCTATTAATAAAATCAAAATTTCATGGCAAGAATGAGAACAGCATGTCAATCTGGTCCAAAGATATTCAGTTATAAAATGTTTGAAAAATGAATTACTTTACACAATCAATTATTTCATTAAAATATTCAAATCAAACAAATATTATTACAAGTAATAGTGTCTAGGACGGTATCGTTTTTCTAAGAAAACAACTAAAAGTAATGAGAAGCGATATCCGGTCGTATCAAAAATACAAATGTTGGGTAAATGCATGTGTAAAGAAAAGCAAATATTGAAAATCAACATTTCTTGATTTCTCAATTTTACATGTAACATAAGATTTTTGATAGATGTAGAATAACACACGTCTATAATTTAATGATTGTACATATCAAAATATCTTATCTATGTGTCGTTCATTTATTGATTTTGGTCAAAAATTAGCTTAGCAATCTTTCATGTCGCGCAATTACAAACTCCCATCTGATCACCCAATAGTTATAGCTTTTTCACTTGGAATACAGGACCGACTTGAGAAGTCTTTCGTCATATGGGCCACGTCACGTGAAAACGGGCATTCGAACATAGCAAACAGTGTAGCCCCAGACCAGCCGCCACGTCTCTGACGTGGCGGCTGATCAGGGTCTGCACTATTTGCAGTCTTAGAGGACATCCAATTCTACCTTTAAATTAATACAAATGGTAAACTTCGTGAATAGTTGCTGGAATTATAGTGCTGAAAAAGAGCTGAGTCAGCGTTTTTGATTATGTCAGAGTGCCTCTTTTTCTGTGTCGTCGGCCATATGTTTTTTGTACAGTTCTAACAATGATGCTATAAATGTCGGCTGCTAAAAAAATATTCACGTGATTTTTAACATCACTTTAATTTTTATAAAACTATCGTGTGAGTAACAAACAGCTGGGATCCAGATCAGAGGCTGAGTAAACGTGACGTATTTTCAAGATCCAAGCTCTTGGGCACTCAAACAACAGTTTCATCCAAACATTGAGCGAAATAGGCCGAGTGTTAGAGCTGTAAGCATTACTAAAGTGATACATATAATATGTAAACTAATTAAATTGAAACAGGACTTAGAACCGACTTGGAACCTCGGACTTATAGATGGTTTCAACGTAAGGATCGGTTCAAAACTCCCGAAAACAGCACAATGCGCTATATAAATTATATTCGTAACAGCAACCGAACCCTGGAGGCAAATTTGAGCTTAACCTGTTAACCACCTGTTAACCGCCAATCTAATATGTTTCATTACTGTTGACCCTTTCGGCGCCAAATTAAAACAATGGCAGTTGTGACTAGTTTCAGATTAAACATTTAGCGCAATAAATCACAGAGATGATTAAATATATTTTGCATATTCCGAATCTGTTTACACGGGACTAAAACTTGTTGCAAAATAGTGAAGTCCCTGTTTAGACTCGCATTAAGGCGACTGCGGCGGTCAAAGGATTAAACAAGTGTTACTTACTGATTGCTACGAAACTGGTTAAAACAAGCACTATACGCACACACATTCCCGATAACAAACTTTTGCTGTTATGCGCTCCTTTGCTGTTGTCATCTGCGAATATGATGTTTTCAAAAATCGCTACGACTTGTCTGATCATGAGATGCGGACGTGCGTTGTATCATTTGTCTAACAAGAGCTGACAAATTTGACTTCCTTTTAAAACGAAACATGGTCCTCTTCTCCGTGTCTGTTGTTCTAGGTTATCTCAAGGTCTGTTTTCCCGAGTAATCTCCAGGGGACTATATTTACCCTGTCACTATGATTCTATTAAACACAATCACATTGCGATAACGTGTTTGGTAAAACAAATATTTTGTCGACAATTCAAGTACCTGTCAAATACATTTCGACGTGTTATTTTTTTATTTATGAAAATTGACAACACTATTAAAAGAGCAATCGTTTTATTTATTTTGCCCAACAAAGGTTTGAATGAACTTCATGATTACGCAAATTTGTCAGTTTGATTGCATCTGAAGTTAAATCTTTTAAATAGCATTATTACGATAATCTTAACACTTGTGTTGTCTAGTTCTGATAAAGGTCTGCTTTGCTTTCCGTTGTCTAATATACAGGATCATTTCATCGAATTGTTTTACATGTCCGATGCTCAGTATATTGACTACAATGTTTCTAAAGTAACTTGGTTTGAACCCAATATTTGCAGAAAGGATCTGAGTGCCAAACATATGGTATTAAAAAACGTACAGTATATGGGAAGTTGTTTTAATTCATACGTTGTTTTCATATGAAAATTGTCATCTTGAAAATATTGCTTCTGATCATGATATCAATTGTTATAGACGGTAGAGGGCACTCTTTGTGCCGATGTATAGCAAGCAGAATAAACCCTGATCAGACTCAGCGTCGTTTATTTTGTTGTGGCTAGGTCTACGATGTGAGAAATGTTTTCAATTTGTAAATCGTACAAAGATTTTTATTTCTTGCCATCGGCTCTAAACTGTCGCCGTTAGCATGCAACGCATTTCAGACGACTGCACGTTTTGTTGTACCTTATATAAATCTAATTTATTTGCCTTAATGTTTTGTAGAACACACAGTTTACTTTGGTTAACAATTTGACCATGCTTAACAAGAACTTCGATAATATATTTCTTTTAAATGTCACAGGTCTTGCGAACGCAATTTATGTGGGTGCTTAAAGTATAGAACCATATCAGCAGCTGTGTCTACAAATCGGTGTCTGATCAGGATCTATACGTTTCATACTTGTCCGAATCAATAAAATGTTGTAATCTATCACTGAAAATAGTGCTTATGCTAATATAGCTTAATCTTAATTTAAACATCAAAGTTGATAAGGGTTTATTTGATATACATCTATATATATATATATAAAGACTGATGTCATAGAATGTATTATAAATTAAACTGTAATCTTCTGACTAAGCTTACGTAGGAAATTCTTCCAAGAAAACACATGTGGGGCTTTCAAAGCTCTTCTCAAACATCAATAACATCATAAATCTTAAAGGCTGGTGCGTGATTTGAGGAGATCGTTTAAATGTTTTTTGTTGCTAGCATGGCACATTACCAGACGATAATTTAACGTACATACAACAGCTTTTAAATATTTTCTAGGATAAACGACGTTGACAAATTACGGAGAACAAACAGCATGATAACATCTTTTATTCTTTGCACCGTTTTTCTGTTAGGCATAACGGGAAAAGGTAAGAAATATATTCAATACACCATTGCATATCGTTATAGTACAATTTGAAATCGATTTGACTCATTCGATCTGTATTAAGAACATATTACAAACTATTGCATACTTTTATTTAATTCGTTTGAATTGATATTATTATAAGTAATAGTACTACTTCAAGTAGTACAATTAGTAGTTTTAGCATTATTAACTGTATATTATTATGTTTTCATATTTATAATACTACTGTATTTTTGCGGTCATTAATTGGTTTTATGTTTAAGTTTATTGCTCTTCATAGTATTTGTTTTACCTTTTCTTTATTGATTATAGTTATTTATGTATATTTATGTACAGGGTTTTCAATTGCAAATCGATTTATCATTTAAAACCCGTCGTTGATATTGGATGACTTAAACGTATACCTCATATGCCTTTTTGACCAACAGAAAATGAAACATCTAATCGAAATGACAAATATCTAATGGAAAGAAAACTGCAAAACTTTATTGAAATCCTTTGTGAAATGAAGCATATAATACAATAGAGTCAAAAGGCGTATCTATGAGATACAGGGTTAAATTGACTTAAAATAAAAATGTCGAAGTGTGGTAGTTTCTTTTTAGAAGAGAAAGTCGAGCATAAATGATAGTCATGGTGTTGTAAACATGTTTAAATTATATAGTTGATCGCACCCAATGTGACTCTAAATTCACATTTTAATACTAAATCGTTGGTCATAGACATGCCTGTATTGAAACAACAAAGCTTTGAGTTACTTATGCGTAATACATGTTACAAATTGGTTATCACTTACGGTAATAAACGGCTTAGATTATGCCAATTGCATTAATACTAAACTGCAATTAATGAAAAATACAAATATGAACTGATTTATCATTTACCTGATTTTATAGTTTCTTGTAGGCTCTTAAAAGCACAATAAATATAAGAAGAACTTTTTATAAAGGAACCTTCGGAACAAAATAAAAACAGATTGTAAGAATCTAAAAGTCTATATTGATATAATAAACTGAAAGTCAAGTCAAATATTTGATTATCAAGAAAAACAGATTCTGTCGAACTTAAACTCTAACTCTCTACAAGCTTTTCGGTAAAATATATAAATTTATACGAAGCAAATATTAACAACTTGAAAATGCACAAATATAGACGAAGTAATGAAACAGTATTCTCGCTAAAGAGAAACAAAAGAGTTAAATACGACCACATTGTTGCATAGTGTTTCATAAACTCTAAAGATTTAACGCTTGTAAAAATATTTCTGATAACCTATTTGGCAGAGAAATTTAACCCGAATTATTGATTAAAAGGCATTATCGTTTGACTTCATCAATATGTGAGAATATAGTCCTGGAGTCATAGGGACACTTCTGATTGTGTATATATTGTAACAATGTTCTATACAAGATTTTTCATTGATTACGAAATAGCGAATCAATTAACCTCCTAATACTATGCTTGCCCTTAAGCTCAAAATTTATAATAAGGCGTTATCAATATTAGTATATACTTTTATAATAAAGTTCTCGCTTATGTTAGTCATGCATCATACGTCTTCGGGATATTCATGCAAAAGGTAGGTTCGAAACAAGGGGAGCTTTAATGCCGATGATGGTTTTCCGCTTGATCAATGACTTAACCGACCGCCAGCGATTGACATGGATGTCAGCGACGACATTTTCAATAAATACCGCGTTAGTCACACATTAAATAAATCTGGATACCTAAAACAATAGTTGACCGTGTTACCACTAAACCACCGTTCCACCCTTCTTATCAGACAAATAGGATTCTGATCAGATGCCAGATGTTAAACGTGTTGACCGATTACTTAGCTTAAGCCGTTGGTATTCCAGAGGAAAGCTGTGGCCGATCTTAGCATTTATTTTATACCTCTGTATTTGATGTTTATAGTGTGTTTGTAAACGACAATGATGATGATGTCGTTGATGATGATGCTAATCGTAATGATGATGATGACGATGATGATGATGATGATGATGATAATGATGATGATGATAATGATGGTTTTGCTAAGTTAAATAAAAGGATTACTGTCAATGAAATCTTACAGGTGGTTAAAACTTAAAGAGTAATAAATCTGCAGGGTCAGAATGTCTAATTAATTAATATTTCATAGAAAGTACAGATATTTTAGCTTCTCATGTATGTGATATTTTTAATGCAATTTTGGATAGTGGTGTCTTTCCCGATAAATGGACAGAGGGGGTTATAATACATAAAAAAGGAGATAGATGTGATGAAACTAATTATAGAGGAATTACCCTTGTTAGTTGTTTTCTAAAATCTTTACATCGATTTTGAACAAACGTATTGTATTTTATTGTGAAAACAATAACATAATATCAGATTCTCAATTTGGATCCAGAAAAGGTAAATCGACTGTATACGCCTTGTTTATTTTGCATACTATTTTACAGAATTATCTTAACGAAAAGAAAAGACTATACTGTTGTTTCGTAGATTCTAAAAAGGCATTTGATAGTATTTACCGAAATGGTTTGTTGTTGAAATTTCATAGGACGGGTATAGACGGAAATATTTTAAGAATTATTAGAGATATGTGTCATAAGGTTAAGTCATGTGTCAGAGCTTGTAATAACTATTCAGATTTTTTTAATATGCAGCGGGCTTACGACAAGGAGAAAGAATATCCCCAGTTATGTTTTCACTGTACTTAGAAGATCTCGAATTATATTTGCAAGATAACTTTTCATCGGGTTTGAGGATAGATGATATTGTATTAGTACTTTTACTTTTTGCGGATGATATGGTAATTCTTGGCGATTCTCCGGAACAATTACAAATAGTTTAAATTTGCTTGGTACCTATTGTGATAAATGAAGTTGATAAGTAAATGCTCAAAAGACAAAAGTTATGGTGTTTAGAAAAAGAGGAAGAGTGTTGCCAAATGAGAGTTTTATGTATAAGGGCAAATCATTAGAAGTTGTTAATGATTTCAATTATTTATTAACCAAGAACACTTAGTTGGTACGGCATTATAAGCATTAAATGTTCTTTTAATAAATTGTAAAAAAACCACATAAATTAAATCCTAAACTTGCTTGCCAATTATTCGATGCTTTTGTAGGCTCTATTCTTGGGTATTCTTCTGAAATATGGGGTCATGGAAAATCAAAGGAAATAGAACGTATTCACGTGAAATTTTGCAAATCTATTCTGAATGTTAGAACTAGTACCTCAAACGTTGTAGTCTACGGAGAGTTAGGTGATATCCATTATATATTGCTAGATATATTAAAAATATGAAATACTGGTTTAAATTATTAACTACGGATAAGATTCTGTTAAAAGCTATCTATAAATTGTCATATAATGATTGATTGGCTGGTAAAAATAGCTATCGTGTCATAATGTTTTTTTCTTATGTGTGGAATCAACAAGATATTCACAATGATTATTTATTCGATGTATTAAGCAACGACTGATTGACATTTTTTATCAAAGCTGGAACTCCGATTTAGAAAGAAGTGAAGTTCTATAGCTATATAAACATGTTAAATCTGAATTCGGATGTGAAATGTATTTAGACAAATTACCATTTGATCTTAGAAGATATATTTGCAAGATTAGATTATCGGCCCATAATTTACACATACAAACTGGTCGTTATGGATGAAATAGAATAACTCGGCCTGAACGATACTGTATGTATTGTACGAGCCGGGATATTGAAGATGAATATCATTATATTATTAAATGCCCTTGTTTTCAGTCATTGCGACGAAAGTATATACCTCGTTTTTATTTTGTGAATCCTAGTATGTTTAAATTCGTGCAACCTTTAAAGTGTAAGGATATAGATGTAATAACTAATCTTGCACATTTCCTTAAACATACGTTTGCACATCGTATTTCGCTTTCTCATACAATTTAATACATTCTCTACAAAACTATTTTAATATTTCATATATATGGCGAACTTTGAGCACGTGACGTATTGTCAAATAATGCTCATATGATAGAAATGTAACCTATATGTCTCAAATGATGATGTTCTATGTACAAATCAATAAAAATATGTTCTGTTCTGTTCTGTTCTGTTCTGGTAAAATATACTCTCCAGATATTGAAGGCGGTTACTGCTGAAAAACTCTTCTAGCCGAGAGACACAGGCCTAGTAGAGAGTTAATTGTCTTTCTCCAAATATGTGTTCTGTTCTCTATGTCTAGTTTGTTCTTCTGATTCCTATAAACTCCCAGATGTTTAATGGTTTTCTTTTCTTCTATATTGTGTTTGCCTAGTCTGTCATTTGTCCTAGCATAAGTGTTTCTGATTTCGTCGGATTTAATGTGACGAGGTCTTTTGTAGTACAAAAGTTGGCTATGTTCAGCATTATTTGCATTTCTTCTTGGAGGTTGGCTAGTAGCGCAGTGTCGTGCGCACAGGTTGGTGGTGCTGGTACTTTCATGGAACCTTTGGTTGCTCCAAAATTGCTATGCTCTACTGCCTGTAAGGTTATATAGTGCATGGTAACACCTGTAGAGGGTCGTTAAGAGTTTTGTCCCTTGTTTTGTTCCTTGAAGTAGCTTTGTGTCTTCACTCTTCAGACAACACCCCTTCCCACTTGACTGT
>JAULCE010223744.1:0-11211 GCA_032359355.1 Macoma nasuta | reverse complement strand
TCCCAGATCAGACGCCGCCTTGTAAGGCGGCGTCATATCTGGGACTGCACTATTTTCAATGGCGCATTTAGGCGACTGCGGCGGTGAAAGAGTTAAAAAACATCAAATGTTATAGCTGTCAAATTAAATATGTAAACTCTTGGGAAAACAGAAACTCCTGTACTCCTTAATCAGACTAAACTATCACATATACGTTGAAAACGCCGTTTTGGATCAGGTTCAACTTTTTGAAGAATTTATAATAAAACACCATGCAATAAGTTCAAAACAATGCACGCCCTAACCATGCACTGCTAAAAAAATATGGCGGATATAAAAATTAAACAAATACTATCATGTAGAGTGAAGCCTGACTATCGACTATAGTGTTAGTTTGTCTTGAGTTGTTCTTAAGGGATTTTTAATGAGGTACCGTTTGAACATTTCACCTTTTTAACCCCTAGCCCGCCGCTTACATTGCCGTCTGCTAAATTTGTCAGCTGCTTCATTTTTAAATGTTGTTGGATTTACTGAAAAATTGGTGAAACAATTGTCTGAGTGTCAAACAGCTTGGATCCAGATCAGACGCCGAGTTACTGGCGGTCTGATCCTGATCCAAGCTATTTGAAAAATAACACCAGTCGTGAGTGGCGGGCTAAGGGTTAAAGAATAACATAGATATGATAATTGTTTCAATCAATTCTTAAAGTCTTTTCATGGATATATTCCATGAGCACCTCATAAGTTTTTAATGAAATTTGATAATATTTTGTTTCCATGACATGTTGCTGAAAAAGAATGTGCCGGTTACCATTTTGGATACATAAACTACCGCCTAATATGGAGCTTGGTCTAGATACAAAGTGATGTTATAGATATTCAACGACGTGCAAAGATTAATGATTCTTGACACTGATAATATGCACTATTTTAGGGGTTTTCCTCGTCAGTCCCTTTTGAACTCAAATATTCAGATGTACATGTATATGTAGACGCTAGAGAACTTGTTGTTAACTCTTATCCGTCTAGATTAACCTAAATTTGTTCAACGAGTGTACATTCTAAAATCAGGCATGTGTAAATAATATGCCATAAAAGCAATTTCCAAAGGAAGAGAAGTGAGAAGGAAACCCGAACAATACCGAAGAACCGCTTGATACATTTCGACAAGGATGAAATCTGACGACTTCAAAATATAGCAAGCATGTTAACATGTGTATTGCATAAAGCCGTTAAGATACATGAGCATTTGCTCGTTGCGATCAAACATTCATATTCACAAACAGCTGTTTACAATAGGCATCTGCTACAGAAGCGTCACCAAGCGCTTCGATAGTTTAAAAATTAATTATTTTAATGAAGTAACGTTCTTAAAAGATTTTGTTGTTTTAAAACGCATTATTTTAGACCAAATTCACCGAATTTAGGAGCCATGGCTTGCTTACGGTCTCATATTATCCCAATGTTTACTTAAAGGCAGGCTTTTAAATCAATCACACAATGGCATAACTCATCAGTACACACAATGCGGCCCATATTGAGCTGATTTGTCCTAACTCAATGATGACGTATTTAACTCTTCCGGCGCTACATTTACAATTATCGCCTGGAACAATTTACTGAATTTGGCTATTTCCATTACATGATATGTTAGACTTATCCACAATGATAGGATGCATCTTTAGGCAAAACAAAATTCCATTTCTTTACAGTTGCCTCCATAGGCTTTTTTCTGCCTATCAACAATGTGAGAATTTGAAGAAAAAGAAGACTATGTAGGCAAAAAAGGAAAATTTCATTTAAATACTGTTTGGCAGTGATTCTGTGAAATGGAGCAATTGCACGAGCAAATGCTTCATTTCCTAAAACGGTTTCAATAGTTATCTGCTAGAGAAATGCCGCATATATTTGCAAAGAGTTAAACTACTCAACTTTATTCAACGAAATGATAAAGAGCACAATGCAAACATATGGGCTACACAACGCGAAAAAGGATACTCGGAAATAGCAAATAGTGTAGCCTCAGACCAGCCGCCACGTCACTGACGTGGCTGCTGGTCAGGGTCTACACTGTATGCAATCTTAGAGGACATCCAATGCTACCTTTAAATGAATACAAATGGTACATTTCTTGACTTGACGCTGGAATAATAGCGCTGAACAAGAGCTGAGTCAGCGCTTTTTATATGTCCGAGTGCCCCTATTCTTGTGACGTAGGCCAAATCTTAAATCTCGAATACTTCATTACAGAGCTAAATTGTTTTGTAAAATGTGAATTACCTGATAAGACGCCGCCTTTTTGAAGTTGCGTCTGATCTGTGACTGTGTTATATACGGTGGCGGTTTTAAGATATGTTGGCGTCCTAAACCTTAACGACAGTTTTATTAAAGCAAAGCAAATAAGGATTACAATGCATAAAACATATAAAACACGACATGGTGCAGATGTCTTTTCAGGAACTGTAACATTACAGGATATATGGGGCTACAAATAGGGCGCGTATCCAAAATGAAACATCCTTATTTTTACTCAAACCCTATATTGTTGCCATGCATTAGAATCATCCTTAACAGAAAGAACCATTCGTTTGAAAAGTTTTTTATGACGATCATATAAATGGTCACAACATAGTTTAAGGTAGAGAAATAAAAAAAAAGTTGTTCGAAAGACATTTGATCCACTTATTTGTTTCTAGAGCCCTTGTTCAACTTCAAATCACAGAGACACATGCCGAAAGTAAACTAAAGTTCCAGACAAAATAGCACCGGTGTAGATCGAAAAATACGTAAGTGCCCTTCTGAAAAAGAGCTCTAACGTCTTTTTTGGAACGACTTCAGCGATAAAGGCATTGTTTTCTTTACAGTCTCGATGTCTGGCCACCAGCAATAACAAATATTTGAATTGACGCTTAGAGTCTGAAGCTTAAGTCTTAATGTGATGTGTCACGGCATTATGATGCATATTTGTGATATTAAGTTGAAATTTAGATATATAGATCTAAGTGGTATTTCATGTTTTTAATGAACATTCATTTTGCAAATTGAGACTGTTATATTTCGTTGTGGTCACAGGTCTGCTCAAACTGACAGTCGATTATCAATTGCTGTTGTTCAGGATGGAGAGTAATAACACCCACACTCACTCGTTTATAACTAATGTCAGCTGCTGGTGATTTGAACTAAAATTGATTTTTTTAATATTCAAGATTAACTATATTTTTCAACGCATGTCTTCAGACAGTTCCAATGTATTGAATATGTTAAATAGGTGCCGTTCCTTTATAACAGAAAATATACATCTAGACGCTATTAATAAATGTAAAGTAAGTTTTGTTATACACAAATTTAGGTAGTTTGAATACAATGCATACATTGCCTAGAAGAAACCGATTCTTTCAGCGGTGTCTGATACATCCTTTACGCCATGTGTAAACGTAGACTGCTTGCCTATCTTTTACATTTTCGACACATATTCAATAGACGATTTTCGCTGCGGATAAATAGGGCGGAAGGAACGAATCAATAAACAATCAATCTTAAAAACAATTGGATGATTTTTATTAACGTAAATTTGAAACACAATGGCACTAGATTATTGTGGAAATTTAGGAAAAAAATATAAGATAATATTTTCCAATCAACCTTCAAGCTAAGGCTTATTTCAAACATACGTTTTCTTGTACAATCAAAAATGAAAATAACTATGTACATTTTCTTAAAAAATAAATGGTGAAAAGCCCATATACATATATACCAAGTGGTGGTACCATCATTTGTTTATTCAATCCAGAAGTAATTGATAAAGTAATTATAAAACTAATCACAAACGTATCAATATAATGATATTTTGAAAGCCGAAATGAATGCTGTTGAAATTGCGGAAGCAGTTAAACAATTAAATTTCAACAATGCACCTGTTGATCCACTTATCCCAGGACATTTGATGTTTATATTATTTAGCCCTTAAACATGCTATTTTTAGATTAATAAGCAAAGATATAATTCGATGATAAATATAAATATTTTGGGGAAAGAGATGCAGTATTTTTGAATTGTATTGAAATCGTTTTAGGAGATGGAGCATTTGCTCGTTTCGTGCAAATGACCCATTTCCTACAATGTTGTCAACAGCCATCAGATACAGGGACACATCAAGGTGCTTCTGTGCAGGAAAGTGTTATTCGTCTACCATATTTGAAAATTGTTTAGATAAACAATTCATAAATGGACATTTTCCGAATTTATTGAGTTTATCAGTTTGACGTGAACTCATTATGTCAATGCCAAATGCGATAAACTGGTTTATTTTCGGAAATGTCCTCAACAACCTATTTCTAGAGTAGTCCAAAAGGAGAGCATCTGATTCTCGAATTCCTGCGAAGTTTCAACAGCCACTAGTTACAGGAGTGCTAAATAGTACCCTTCTGTGGAGAAAGGGATATTTTTACCTTGTTCAACGTCATTATTGTCTGAGTACA
Organism: Macoma nasuta; assembly: GCA_032359355.1. Lineage (NCBI taxonomy): Eukaryota > Metazoa > Mollusca > Bivalvia > Cardiida > Tellinidae > Macoma > Macoma nasuta. The sequence goes on along the minus strand of JAULCE010223744.1, from coordinate 6,754 downwards.
GTAACAAGGTTTAAATTCAATTTAAACTTCCGGTATTACGAACTTATGGAATAAGGCCCGTCAAATTTAGCATCACGAGTTTTTGCCGGTATAATATTACATGTAACATGATAAATGTACAACACTTAATATCATAAGACACCGAACAGTTAAAATCAAACCAAAGTATATATTTTGTCGGGAAGAATAAAGCCATATACAACAATTTCTGTTTCACTGGTTATAGGAGCATCTCAATAAAATATATTTATGTGAAACTCGGTTTCCGCGTTTAAATGTCTGAATAGATATACCACGTACTATTGTCCGAGTCTGGCTTCGTCTTTTCTCCTTATTTGCAAAGCTTTTATATAAATGTTGGTGTAATTTAGACTTTGCGAAAACATCGAGAACAAGTTAATTTAGTGTAAACATTTCCTAGTCAGCCTGAGATAAATGTACAGTCGATTCTTGTTATATCTAATTTTGTTAGATCGAATTTATGTTTTAATCGATACTAAAATCTTATCAAAAGATCATTTTTTGCTTTGTAAACTATTGGCAAAAGTTGAGCATTTTAACTTAAACCGAAATTATTTCACGTAATTTGAATTGTATTCGAACTTTGGGTAGTTATAACTTATAAAAATAGTCCCGACAACTTCGACATAATGAGTTGTGACTTGATATTTTTCTGTAGAAAATTATTCCTGAACCACCTTTGGGGCCAAACTGTTGATGCTTCTGCCAGGTTCATTCAACCCATAACCATATATGTCATTTTTGCGTCAACATCGAGAAAATGTTAATGTAGTGTACGTTTTCCTGGTAAATCTACAGTAAATGTACAGTCGTTTCTCGGGATATCGAATTTATTGGTCGAGTTCATGCTTTAATCGAATCTAGATTCTTGGCTTGTAAACTTATGTAAAAAGTAACGGTACTATGTTTATGAAATGGACTTTTACGTAGTTTGAAATGTATTCGACCCTCGGGTAATTCTAACTTTTAAAAAAAAGTCCCGTCAACTTCGACATAACGAGTTGTGACTTTATTTGTTTTTGTGCAAGTTTATTCTTGAACCACCTTTGGGGCCAAATTGTTAATGCTTCTGCTAGATTCGTTTAGCCCATAACCTCATATGTCATTTTCAGACTTGTCCACAAGGAATTAATCTATTAATAATGATTGAAACTAGGAAAATGCCATTTCTTAATTATTTCGGAACCAGTTTTAAATAATCTGTTTTAGTAGCATCAAAATGCGCTTCGTTGAGTAAAAGATTAACCTCAAAGATCAAGTACAAAATGAAAATAATCTTACAATAAGGATCGCACTCCAACTTATGACTTATCCTCATTTCATAATTATTAATTTCACCCAAACAAGGTCTCGTATACGACAACAATCATCACTACGTCACTAGGTTCGACTTTCATTAATCATTATTGGGCTGAAATCTTGCTCAACTGCAAACATTCATATCTTTATATATAATTCAATTGTTTTGCAACTGCACTGAACATGATAAACTTGACTGGCAACGAAATATTGGAAACTTGTCCCTTGTATTCAACATTTCAGTGCAGTAGCAATAATATGTTAATATATAATATGTCGGTATGTTAATTTATTTGTTTGAGTTTGAGCACAATTTCAGTTTAAGACGTTCAGTAATAGCTCGGCAAGGTTTACACTTCTCGGAAAGTCAACCTATTCCCACGGTCTGGAAGCTATTGTATTTGCCATGTCTTTTTTGCTCGCATGATATAAGCTTGAGTGAGTGAGTTGGGTTTTACGGCACCGCGACACTAAATAGGTCATATGGCGCAATTCTGGAAGAAAATCGCTGGATCAACATCTCATTTACATCGAGTTGAAAATATGGGGTGTGGTTCCAGTAACTCAATACCTTCCGGACAATCAGAAATGCAGAAACTCCAGATTAATTCTCAAACCCTATTAGTCGCCTCTTACGATCATGCCAGGGTTAAACAGTAGTCCAAATTCTTGTGACACACAGGCACGCCCAAGAACCACATGGGGCAATATAAAGTTGACACAATGACATTTTCTTCGTTCGTTGCGCAACTTGTCGGTATCTTATCCCTTTCGACGCCAAATTTAAAAAGCCGGTTGTGGCTGATTTAGGATTAACTAGTTTAACAAAAGTAATAACGGACATGAATAAATAACCTTTTTCTTTTCCAAAACCTTAAAATTTGCAATATATTATGTTGTAACACGGCTAGGTCGTTTTCTATAGAAAAGTACCCATGTTTAATTTGGAAACCGCATACTTAAAGAGGGGCGGAGTTTTCCGCCCATGCAATAACTGACGAAAAATAGTGCAGTTATCCGGTTAACTGCACAGTAATGGCTGACACTCGGTGTATCAAATATCTGCACAGTAATGGTTGCATCTTTTTCCTTATCTCTTAATTTTTAGAGCTATCATTCAGTTTGTCAGCCAGAAAGTCAATTAGTGACAACTCCACTTGCGATAAGAATTTTTTTTTCCACGCTTTCGTTTAGATTCATGGTAAATCAACGAGAACAGAACATGAAATACAATTTACTGTATAGATTATCCACAAACATTCGTATTGCCTTTCTTATATACACATCTGTCGTGTAAGCGAGCGAAATGTTAGGTCTAGTTTGTAAAAAGTTTTGATTGGTCAATGAGGAAAGCTTGCATTCACTGATTGGACATTGCAGTGGGGTTTCATATTTGGCTGTCACAAGAGTAACAGCACCGTTTGACCGGAATTTGTACCCTTGACATTGTAGCTACAGACCTGCTTCTTGCTCGAGACACATAGTCTTATAAATTTGAACGAATACGCCAAGTTGTTTGCAAATCCTTCAATCAGCAAAGAAGTTACAGCACAGAAAAACGTTTTTCTTCTCAATTTTTGCATTTGACCTCAATTTGTGACCTTAACATGGTAGGTATAGACATGGATATTGTATGCGACACATCGGTTTATAATAGTGACCAATTTTGCCAAGTAGTTTGAGATGCCTTTAATCAGCAAGGAAGTTACAGCCCGGGCAAGCATTTTTAGTCTTTAACCTCAATTTGTGACATTGGCCTGTAGGTAGTGACCTGATTATCATATGTGACACATCGACGCATGACAGTGATCAATTGTGCCAAATAAATTTATGATCTTTCAATCAGCATGGAAGTTACAGCCCGGACACGGTCGGACGGACACACGGATGGACGCACGCACTCACGCACTCACGGACGCACACACATATACTCGACAGATATTAGGACTGCTATGTCTAGCTCCCTCACAGAGGGCTTGACAAAAATGTGGAAAATAATTAATAACGAAAAGAATCTGAGTTTTATTATGTTTCGTGTTCATTAAATACAAACAGCTTGTAGCAGCATCAGACGCTGAATAACTCTGCATCTGATGCTCCTACAAAACAGTTTGTGAAGGTAATTGGTGTTAAACGCCTTACTTGGTAAGAAATGCGCTATACTCCCGTATGCGGCTATAGCATGGAATGGTATGGCAAAATGCATTTAGTTTTATATCACATATCGCCGGCTTTTTTGTAAAAAACTTAATACTTTGTCCCTTTTTTTAAGAATGGCACATACATGTATATTGTTTTAGTAGAAAACGGATGAAAATTCTTCACGTAAATCACGCATTTCTAAACCCATATAAGTGCTGTGTTACCTATGGGACAGCTACGTGGTTTTTGGAGTACACTAACGATATGCTATATGAAAGTAGAAAATAGATCATGCAAGCTATGTCAAATACACCTTAAAAATACCACATCTAAAAGCTAACTTTCCTGCTTGAAAACGAACGAGCAAGCCAAATAGTCGTAATATTGTAATGTACGGGTCGCTAAAACAGCAATTTGCTACTTCTACACCAACATTACAATCAGACTAGTACAAATATCGGAGGAAAAACTATAAATAAGACGTGCGACAGTAATGTTCTTGTGACAAATACAACGCTTATGAAGGTTTACTTCTCGAATACCCTATCATACGGTTAAGTTGTGTTTCAAAGGTAGGAGTCTCTTAAGCAATGTTACATTGCAAGTTTCATAGGGCTGCTTATAATGCACACGTTCAAACTGCTAAAGACCTTTTTTTCATCCAAACACAATAACGTAACAATTCAACGGAATCGTCTTTTAAAGACGATTCTTATGAAAAGTAACAACAAAGGGTTCAGAAGTGAAATGAAAAAGCCTGATTTATTTAGCCTGGAGCCTTGGCTAAATACACAAAAACACATGCCGAAAGCAATAGTAGTATCAGAGAATATCCGCGTCTGGCCACCCACTATAGCATTTTAACTGACAAGTTGTGTCTGAGTCATACGTTTAAATGTAATGTGTCACGACAGATACTGATCGACAAAAGCTCGGTTCGATAATTAGAATCTAGAATTGTGTTATGTGCGTTTAGTTATTTAAGAACGTTGTCAAAAGATCGAGTGATGGGGACGATTATTAATATCAGTATTAATATTTAGAAAATTAGAAGTCGTAGTATTCTTACATAATTACATTAATTTTACATGTACAGCATTTACGCGAAAAACGATATTTAGAAATTAATAAATAAGTTTACTTAATGATAATACATATGATATTAACATGGATTTGAAATGGATATATCTTTGTGATATTTGTTGACTTTACTAAACATTCACTATGCCATACAAACTCTTGTGTCTCAAAAAGATCAACGGTCTGCACAAGCTGTCAGTAAATTATCAAATGATTTTCAAGATGTGGAGTTATAAATCTCTTATCTGTCTGACAACACTCCGTTGTCTATAATTTATGATATCTACCAGTAATTTGAACTCGAGCTTCAATCAAAATTACTCATATATACATTAAAACTATACAAAAATCATATGAATAATATTTATAATAAATGCATCATCATAACAGTACACTTTTGAATTTTAACGTTAAAGGTAAAACTAAGGTCAAATCCAAAACATATTCCCAGATCATAATTTCTAACGCGAAGAATATCCTCAGTTTTTAAAATCAGCACCGTATAAATCGTTGATAACCTTATATATTACATACCATTTCCACGATACTTTGTAAGTATTGATGTCTGATCCAAATCAAAGCTTGATTACACTCGGACAAAGCAATACGCAGAATTTCAAAAGAATCAGATGACGTTTAATATTACAACAGACGAGAAACCTAGCAATTGAAAGATTGTTCACTCGGCTGACATTTTAAATGTCAAACTATGTACTTAATGAACATATGAAGCATTTTTGTGTAGTTTTCCGACGAAGAAGAAAAACGTCTAAACAGAGTTTCTATGATTTCGTTGTCATAAACAGTGTTGTCAATTTCGAAGTAAATAAAAAAATCTTGAATTTCAAAAAATGTAAAATAACCAACTGTGCATGGTCACACACGCGTGATGATACTGTAACATTTATGCACGTATCGCAATCAAAACAGTACTAATACCATCACCTAGATTAACGTATTGCTTTCCAACGTGTTCCGATATCAGGATTCTAAGGCAAAGCCGACTTGCAACGGCAATTACGCTGGTCATGGGATTAAGCAAAGTAAGAGTCATGCAATTGTTCTGAATTCTAGTGTGCTCTCCTTGAAAAGAAGAAACATCAGATATTGCAAATACATGGCAATGTCATCAAAGACGACAAAGAAGTGCCAACATATTCCCTGCGTCTTTTTTTTGTTTTCTGATTGCACGAAACCCCGCTGTATGATTCATTGGTTATGTCACGTGATTGTCAAAGTCACTGTTAGCCTTTGCAAACTCGTCTCCAGTGAGAATACACGCGTCCGACGGTATTCCTACTTCTACAAATTAATATAGCGTTGATATCATGTAAAAATACATTTAAATATTAACACTTAGTATGGAAATCGCCCCTGTAGTAGTATTTTTAAACAGCTTGGATTCAAATCATCTGATTCGGATCAAAGCTGCTTGAAATATCATCGTGATGAAGATTCAAAACTCAAGCAGACAACAGTGTCAGCATCTGGTACATATAGCATCATCTTAATAGTTTAGAAAGGCGTTATTTGTTTCCAGATGACAACTGTTGTCATTACTTTACGACTGATGTTTATCCTAAAGAAAAGTTATAAACATGCAAATCGGATGCGCAATTTAACAGTCTTATTTGAAACTAATTAAACATAAAATATTTCGGCAAAATGAAAACAAATGATCTTTATTTGTTTTTGGCTTTGCTTAAACTCCATTAAAGAACTTGATTTGCTTGCAGAAAAAAATCCAGTCTCTGATTCAGTGTTGTTTTGGAGAAGAAACAATTTATTTCATACCAAGCAAGAATAAAAGAATACGATTTCAGGGTAGGTGAACACTTTAACGATAGATCGAACCTTAACTCAATACGTATTTTAGACTTAAGCACAAGAAAAATATATAATGATTAGGACTTTTTTCAATGAGAAAGAAAGGCACACGTATTGGATTAGTTTTAAACCATTGTGGAAAACGGAGCGCTTGCTCATTATGAGCAAATGCTTCATTTGCCACGATGATAACAGTAATAACCTGCTATAGAGGCATCGCAGTACATATATATGAATTAAAATGTTAAGAAATAAAGTTCAAGTTCAAGTTCAATAGAAAAAGGTGGTTTCCAACAGTAATTTAATTTGACATTGTCCTCGTCTGGCGTAGTACACTCCGACCTTTTGGAATGACACTTTATGTATGACGCTGTGTTCTTGTGAT
>JAULCE010223633.1:0-11211 GCA_032359355.1 Macoma nasuta | reverse complement strand
ACAGTTTAGACCAAGATCAGACGCCACGTCTCTGACATGGCATCTGATCTTGGTCTAGCCTTTTTGAAACTGGCCAAATTCATTGTTATTTTGTTCTACACTGTTCGGACCAATTAACACTGTAGCTAGATGCATTAATTTCAACATAGCAACTGGTATAGGTCTACACTGTTTGAACTGACTTATGGTTGGAAATCCCACAGCATCGCTCAAATATAGATATATAGACCCTGTTCAGATGTCATATTGGACACTAGGCAACTGATCTGGGACTATGCTTTTTGCACCTACATAAGACTTATAACGCAAAATTTGTCAATATACTCTACATACATTAACTCTTTTGTGAAGAGTCATCACAAAAAAAGGGGCAGGGCTCTAATTTCATTAGAATCGTCTTGAAAGTCAATGATAACAATAAAGGTTTGGTAGATAAATAAGGATTTTAGCTTTGGAAACATGCCTTATTTAAAGCCTTGAGGGGTAATGGCATTTAAAACTCTATGCTAGGGGTATACCCACCTTACAGTAGTAGACCTTGTTTTCATACTGGTGCTGGTATTTACACTTGACCGCCTTGTCTGCCTGGTGCCCGTCTTCATCCTCATTGTGGTTCATACTCCGGCCACACCGTGCCCTGAAAAACAAACATACAACAAGAATGCAGACAAGCATGCATAAATGATACATTTTTTACAAAATAATTAAATCTTTTTTTCTTCACCTAACCCTATTGAGTGACCACTCATTAGAATCGTCTTCTTAAGACGATTCTAATGAGTGGTCACTAGATAGGGTTTGGTGAAGAAATAAGGATTTTAGCGTTTTAAATACACATGTTATCTGGGGGCCCTGATACAGTTTTTACCCTGAGGTTTCTGCCGGCTGTACATGTGCAAACAGTATAGAACCTATTCAGATGATACATGAAGGAGCACTCTTGTCAGGGTCTACACAAATTGCTTCACACTTCACTGTCTATTCATATTGCCAAATTATCATGTGGTAACTTTAGGCTAAAGCAACTTTTTGAATGATGACAAGTTATTTCTAGGGATGTTTGTATACTTCACCGCAAAGAAGTAGGTTCTGCTAAAACTTTATTTTGTGTGCAATTTATCCCTATATCGTGACTTCTCATTAGAATTTCTTCATCCTTGTAATAGGTCCTAATCTTGACCCAATCTTATCACAAAATGTATCCATTGTCTACAAAACACTCTCTCTAGAATGTGTAAGTTAATATTGATAGCTTGGTGCAAAACTATTGTAACTCCTTAACAAATGTGAAGGAGTTACAATTGTTTTGCACCAGGCCATCAAATTATTATTATTATGTACAAGACACTTCGAGCAAAGAGAAGAACTTTTGCTTAAATTATTCTTCTATTTTGCCTAATCCTTAAAATAAGAGACAGACTTACCCACAGGACTGGCATTTCGAACTACAGGTGAAGTACTGGTCTGGGAATGTCTCATACACATGTTTTTCTATTTGTCCACTAAACTTGTCATTTAGAACCTGAAATATACAACAGTTCATAAGTTTAAACCCTTGGCTCGCTGTAGATTCTTTGAAGTCTTGCATGCCAGCAGAAAATTTATAAAACCAATGACCTTTGCATGCAGTTGGAGCCATGTCAGGTCCAAAAACATGTGGGGTCTTATCTGGAATCAGGCCCCAATGTCACTTAACTTCTTGAGGTGGGAATTGGTTTGCTCAAAATTTCTTGAGATTAATCTTAATTTGATTTTGATTTAAAACTTTGACTGCAAGTGAAAAATGAATGTTTTCACCGACTGTCAAAATTTGAGTGCAGTGACAATAAAATTGAGGGAGAAATCCATATATTCGAAATTTTGACATTAAGCAAAATCACAGATCAAGAAGTTTAGTGATATCAAAAGCTGAAACACAGATCATATCACTACATAAATCAAGAAATGGCAAAAATACTTTTGGCTTTCTGATGATTGCTTCCTCTTCCTTTTTGACTGATGCTACTAAACCTTCTAATGAGGATAAATCTAAGATAGCTATGACAAAATGGGTTATTTACATTAGGAAATGAGAAAAATGTTAAACATTTTGTGCTTTTGAGGGTATTCATAATTTGTATACCCGTATGAAATATGAAACCAGAGCATTTTGATTTAAAGCTCAATTTCTCTTGGTAGTGAAGCTTGGCAGAAAGTTTCAGTGAATTACATCCAGTAGCCACTAAGAAATAGCCTAGACAAGAATAAGCCACTCAATATAATATAGGGTCATACAACCTTGAAATGCAATGAACCTAAAACTTAGTAAATGCTTTTGATATGTGCATCTCCTTTAACAAGACAAGTTTCTCATAAAGTTTTATTGACCACCTTCCAATAGGTGCTAAGAAATAGTCCAGACAAAAATAAGTTGGTCAACAGAGGGTGCTGAGAAATATCAATTAATTATAGCATGGACAAGAATTTCAGAATGGAAATCAAAGAGGCACTGACAACACTACACAATGTATGAGATTGTAATGAACATCTTACCTGCACTGTTCTAAATACTATTTCTGGTTTCCTAGGTGATCTAATGACGTTGTTACTGAGTTGCTCCTGTATGACTTTGCGAAGCTTTAGGAAGTCTGTGGACTGGTCGCGGCCAGTCTTGGTCCCCACATATTTGAGATCACTGAAGTCCATGCAGCATTCCAGCTCCTTGAACCTCTCACGTAGTATGGCCTCTGCTGGTGGTCCACCTGTAACAAACAGTGAAAATTAAATACAGTAAAACCTGTCTACAGTGACCACTAAAACAAGATAAATTGGTGCTCATTTAGATGATGTACTGCTTCATACAGCACGGAAGTGTTGGTGCAAGCTCCTCAGGGAGCTCTGAAACATTTACATGCTGTATTAAGCTACCACCTTTCTTAAGAAAATGCTATGTCTCTTTGTTTAGTGGTCGCTGTAGACAGGCTTGGGTGTAAAACCATTAATTTACTAACATGTTTTACAAATACTGTAGACCCAGATCAGACAGCTCCTGAAGGTGTAAAGGTTTAAAGTTACATGACCAGAATGCTCTGTAAAAAAACCTATCTTGTAAATATTCACTAGAAATTAGAAACTTCCACATCACTGTGATTTTCATGAGCACCAGCATAATTATATATGGACTTGGATAGACAACAGCAGATGTTAAACACTTTTTTTAAATTACAGTCCAAATTGTGTTTCAAGTGATTATTCAATGAATACTGTTTAAGACAGGTGGTCGCTATAAGTAAATGGAGAAAAGAGAAATGCAGAGAGCTCTCAAAAGTAGTTTCCTGCACTGCATATGGCAATACAGTAAAACCTCTCAATTGTGGCCACTTAATGCAGAAGCATAGAGGTCTCTAAAGGCAAGTGGAAGTTTTCTGCATTACTTTTGACCTGCATTAAGGTACCACCTGCTTCTAAGGATGTCCAAATTGGCAATTTTAAGTGGTCGCATTAGAGAGATTTTACTGTAGTCTATCCGACAGACTATATATTTGACATTTTAGCATGATGCTTACTTAACCCTCTACTCTATAGATATCCCCTTAGATCCCTCTGTAGCAGATGCCTATTGAAAATATTGTGTGAAAATGGAGCTTTGGCTCAAAATGAGCAGTACTACAATTTCCACAATGTTTTCAAAATCATTCAAATTTGGCATCTTTTTTTAATTATATATTTTGTCCTTTTTATCAGATGCTTCCCATGTTAATGAGTCAAAAAATAGCATATGAACAGGAATAAAGAGTTAAAGCTCCTACCTGGTGATCCAAGAACGTTGGTATTTTGTGTCTCATGGAACACCACAACAGCTGGGCTCATGTTGGTTATATCAAGCGACATCTTGTTTCTCTTCGAGACTGCCCTCAGCTCCTCTGTGAAGTGCTTGGAATAGGCCTTTGACGCATCACTGAGGAAGTAGAACATGTCATTGTGAAGACGTTCAGCCCTGGTCCTGTAGATGACAACATCTGAGATCGCTAGAAGCTTCAGGAGGAGTCTTGTCCTCTGATTCTGGTTGGACGTCATTCCGAGCAGTCCCTCCGTGTCCACAATGATGGCAGAGTTATCAATGTCATAAGACACCCAGACACCGATGGTGCAGGAAGCCTGACATGATGATGTCTTGAACACCTCACAGCCGCCGAAAAAAGTGTGGTTCAATGTATAGGACTTTCCATCGCCAGTGTTGCCAAATATGGCAACAACTTTGACAAGAGACTGGGAATCACAGCTCAGCTTTGAGACAAAGTCTTCAGCATCATTTACCTGCAAACATATATACAGTGTAACAGTCAAACATAAAAACCGAGCATCAAAAAGATTGTTTACGAGTTCCACTATACCCTTGACAATTTTCATATTGGGGTTCATTTAATGCAAATTGAAAGTATTACAGAATGTCATAATTTTTTTCTGTATTATTTCAATCTGGGAAAAATGATAACCAGCCTTAATCTGTTACTCTATAGATACACTTTTTGATGCCTCTGTAGCAGATGATTGTTTTCAACAATAGAGGAAATGAAGCTCATACTGACAATGCTTCGTAGCAATTCAAAATTGGTCATTGGTGTTTTCCATTCTCCAAGAACATCATTCAATTCATCATAATATTAAATTGTGACTATTGTCATTGGGATTAAGTCTTAAATAGCTTTTTAAGTACAAACATGTATTGTTTTTCTGATAGTTATGTAATTGGATCCAAATCTGTCAATACTAAAAGAATGTTTTTTGCGGCAAAAATAAAAGAAAAATAATACGGTCTGCGTATGGAAAACAAAAAGAAATGCGATGGGCAATAAGACCCTAATAAAGAGCGCAAAGAAATACAGCAGACGATAAAGAAAAAAAAATACAGCAATATAAATACTATTAAATAGCATGAATCATGATCAGACATCAAGTTACTTGGTGACAGTATATATATCAAATATAATCGGGAGAACATATTTGTTATAAATAAATGATTTGGTGAAACTATTGCATGAATGTCACACAGCTTTTATCCAGATCATATGCCGAGTTACTCAGCGCCTGATCAGATTCAAGGCATCAAGATGTTTGAAATAATTAGGTGTCTATGTTTGCCATTAAAATGAAAAGTTTTAATCATCAGTTCCCTCGTTATTTTTAGTTTCTGCTCTTTAATTTTTGCCTAAGTATTTGTTTATCAAAACAAACCAATCATAACAGAATAAACCCAGGTAAGCAGATGTGGTTTCATCTTAAGTGCGGATCTTGCCGAGTTGCTCAATCCCAAAACTTCTAATTTATATTTCTTCTTTAACATATTGCCACAACACTTTAAAGTGACTGCCAGTGCAGTAGCAATAGAATTAAGGTTGCTTATCTGAAGTTGAAATTTGAGATTGAGCAAGATCTTAACTTGAGACGTTTTGTGAAAGTTGAACCTGCACATGCCCTTAATACTAACCTGTAAAGTCTCCTGTTCATCAACCAGCATAAAGCTTCTGCAATCACTATATCTATCATCAATCTGACAGTCCTCAAGCGCATTTCTCAATCCTAACATTTCAGATTTAGGTTCAGTTGAAATTATGTCTGGAATGCTAGTTTGACTATGGTCAGAATGTGCACTGTACATGCTGTCAGTACTTTCAGTATTTTGAGGGCAAGAGATAAACGTCAAGCTATCGTCGTCTAAAGAAAGCGGTGACAAGGTTTTGATCGTACTCAGTGCAGCTGCCTGTGCCTCCTGTCTTCTTCTATATTCCTTGAAGGTCAACTTTACGTGGGTCTTCTTACTGCCTTTGTTATGGTAGGTATCAAAACAATGAAAACAAAAATTTCTGTCACAATTTTCACATCGCAGATCAGCAAAGTTTCTATCTTCACAATCAAGATTACTGAGCAAGGAAGCAATCTGACAAAGTTCCTCGTATGGCGGTGGCTCTATGGATTTTCTATCGTGAAAGCTGAACTCAAGTTTGGAATTATGCAGTTTTGCTTCGCAATTTGCGCACTGGTCAGTTTTGCACTCTGCACAATGGAAATCGGCGACTGCGCCTTCAGTTAAACAACAAAATTTCTCCTGACAAAAACGTTTACATGAACGAGTTCTGTATCGTCGTTTAGTTACGGTGGTCATCGTCGCAATTCGAGATTTTCTTTCTTCCTTTCATTTTCCCAGTTGTTGCAATATCACGGCCATCATTTCCGTAAATAAATGCAGATTGTAAACAAAGATTTCATTGGTCCATGAGAAGATCGGAGACTTGTTATGCCTTTTCATTGGATGGCGATAATAGATCACCAAAATCGAAGAGTGTTCTCCCTTGATTGTCTAAGCATGCTGGGAGATGAGAAAAATCTAAGGAGCATTTGATTTTCTGACTCCAAACAAAACGTTTATTTTCCTAGCTTAAGACATGTCGAAACGCAAAAAATCTGCGCCACTTATTGACTCTGACAGTGATGAAAGTGACAGCGGTTCAAATTTAGACGAAGTACGTTAAATGTCGATTTCTCGTGCTTTTGACAATTTTGTTCATTTTCCCAGACAAACTCATAAATCGCAGAGTTTGTTCTCAAATTTGACTTACATTAGATACTTCGAATACCAGATAACAGAAATTATAATTCATTCGTGGAGGCAATAATAAAGAAGTTAACTTCTATGAAAGGAAACCGTATAGGCAAACATTGCCTCATACCACTCGAGAAAATCAGACAATAACAAATACCCCACCCACCTCATTTCATTGCATATGATATATCACGAGATCAAATTTGTTAGATTTTTCACTGGATCAATTTTTACAGTACATTTTGATGGTTTTCCTGGAACCGCTCTACAAATAATCATATACTTTGCTATTATACTTGAGATAATGGCATTGATCAATAGGACATTTAGTATTTTCCATTCTTAACTTTAAAGGTTTTGACATTTCTTACTCTCGCTTGGTTACATGAGAGTAAATCTTAAACTGATATACACTGGGAGAAAACCCATTATTTACCTTTTGAGCACTGTGAACATGTCCAAACAGGTTGGAGCCTGATTAGATGTTTGGTTACTTTGCATCTGATCTGGCTCCAAACTGTTATACATTTATAATAATAAATGGTAAGAAAATTTTCATCTCTCCATATTATTTGCATTTTTTGCGGTACGCTGACATTGAAATGGCAGAGCAAAGCTCGCTGTTGTATGCTGTAGTGTTGTGCCGATTTTTGCCAATAATCGAAAACTAATCGGTCATGTGTGAAGTCGGTGACAATCAATCCAAACTTTTTATAATCAATTATTTGCTGCCCCTTTTCTCAGTTTTCGGTAATTTCTGCTCAAAATGCTACGAAGGGAGGCTACTTATAGAAAATGGCTTTAATGACACTGATGAAATGTTATTTCCATATCCAGGAAAGCTTTAAAAGTCGAGGGTATGGAACTATTTTATGTTCCATTATAAGAGAGAGGTACTGCCAACAAAAACAATCATGACATGATGACTTGTTATTTGCCAACTGTGCAACACAGTATACGCAAACATGCCCTTGGCATCCACTAGGTTACACAGGAATTGTCGTATCGTGCAGTTGGTTTTTGAAATAAGTCTGCGTTACTTTGTGATTTATGAAGCAAGACTGGCATGCCATTAAATGTACCATATACAAATATAATCCATCACTAGTTTCCTTCTTTTCGACTTTCGTCTATATTTCCATATGTCCATTCAAATTCAATTGCTTATGTACGTATATTTTTATGATGTCATAATTACGTTCACAATGGTGATTTACGAAAATTATTGAAATGTCTACAGGATATATTGAAGCAATGACCTAAAAACAGTGTCATTGATAAAAGTATTTCATTATTAGTTTGTCAATAGACTTCACAATTATTCAGTCATTCATTTGTTTGGTATAAGTAAAGATTAAGCATTTGATTATCATAGGCCCAGAAGGTTTTTACTCATCACCAAAAAATTAAGATCATATTATGTTTATTTTTTAAGGGATTTTCAGTACAGGTATTTAAACATATTTTTAACATTTATCGACTAAGTAAACATGGCTATATATCCTTTCAGTGAATATCTAACCATTCTGTTAAAAGAAACTTGTGTTATAATACCAGTTTACTTCTATAACTGAAGGGTATCAAAAGCACACATGTAAAGAATAATGAAGGTTTGAAGTAAAAGCAGGTGCATGTTACCTATGATTGTAAACTGATTATACAATCGATAGTCTATCGGTTTATGGCTTCCGATTATCGCTAGTGATCTTTCCATTTGATTCCCAACACATGTGGTGACTGCTTCATAACTTGTTATTTTGGCCTGTTCCATGATACAATAATATATATATATCCTATGTACTTTGTGGCATATTATTATAACAGTGTGTACACAATTATTGGATATCTTTGACTTTTTATCAAATAAGTATACATGTGACATAAGCTAGATATACTTCTCAAATTTGAATACCAAAAAACAATGAGTATAAGCAGCACATGTATATACTATACAGGCCAACCCGAGCCTCGATCAAACAAGTACTTTAGTACCACAGCTGATCTTTATACAGAATTCTGTGGTTATTGTAAGTCTTGATGACTTGATATTCAGTTCATTCCCATCTTAAGCATCATATTCATCGTTTGAACAAGGTTAAAAGTATTTTAAAACCTTTAGCCTATCTTCCTTAGTAAATCGAAAGACCTTAAAGTATAAAGCAGACTGATATTAAAGTATAAAGCAGACTAATATTGGAGTAGACAACTTTTAGCAGCACATTAAGGGTTAAATGTTTTCTGACCAAGTTTCTACATTTTTTTGAGCGCTTATCAGAACGGTCTCTTTAACCAATGTCCTAAATGTATGTAGGTCATTGCTTAAACCTTTACTTCAGAGATACGCCTTTTGATGCCTCTTTAGCACCTTTCTATTTAAATCATTGTAGGAAATGAAGTATATATATGCTCATATTAAATGAGTAACTAATATGCTCCATTTTCCACAATATTTTCAAAGCTTTTTCAAATTTGTTTTCCTTTCTCTCAGAAAATCATCCTATGCATCCTGTACCTTGTACAAATGACACTTAACATAGCATATGGGCCACATCACAGGAAAAGGGGCACTCGGACATATAAAAAAATCGCTGACTCGGGTCTTTTTCAGCGGTATCATTCCAGCATCTAGTCAAGAAATTACCATTTGTATTCATTTAAAGTTAGAATATTGGATGTCCTAGAGTGCCCCTTTTCGCACGTCGTGGCCCATGTGGAGTAATGGGTTAATACAAATCCAATGAGTGGTCACAACATAAGGTTTGATTTACCTGTAGAAATCAGGAGCATTTTGAATACCTACAAACCTCATTTGGATCGCTGAACTAAAGCATTATCAGTGACAGGATTTGTTTACTTTTAAGGATTTAAAAGCACTTGCCAAAAGAAAACGGAGAGGTTCAGAGACACAATCAAAACCAGCCAGCCAGTCCAGCAATGGAAGCGAGTCGGATTCAACGTCACAGAGTGATGATGATGTAAGTCATAGCATGAGTAGTGTTCTGCTTAGGACATAATTATGCATCATTAGCACCTAGAAAAATTCTAGAAAACCCTTATATCCATAATTTTGCATCATTAGCTCCTAGAAAAAATCCAGAAAACCCTTATTTCAAAAGTTTATAGCATTAATAGGTTATGTGATTGGAACCATTTGGAATTTGTGCAAATTCTGTAGACATCTTTTTATAGGCATGCAATGCAGTTTTTTCAAGACAAACCATTCATAAAAATTATCTTTCCAAAACAATTCTGTGGAATGGTCACAAGTCACAACTTAGGGTTTTGGTTGAGATTGAGAAATGAGGATGTTACAACCCTTTACTCCATAGACTTTTCACGCTTCTGTAGTAGAGGACTATTGAAAAACATTATGGGTAGTGGAGCATTTGCTCATTATCCACAGTGTTTTCATAGCCATTCAAAATTAGTGCTTTCCTTTCTCCTAAATAATCTCCTCATCATGTGCTTTCATAGTGACTGAGTATAGCTTAAGGTTTAAAGGGTTAACGTAAGCATGACAAAATGGCCATCAGTACTTCAATCACTTCTGAAATGGTTCTCGAGCATCTGTTTGGTCAATGTTTAGCACAGGCTCTGATTTGACCAATAAGGTGCTTGAATACCATCTCAAAGTGAAGATGAACAAATGTTGTGAAATGGAGCCTTTAAAATTTAATAGTTAAAAGTGGAAACATTTTTCAATAGAAGTTCCAGTCATTTTGACAAAGCTTTCGTTTAACCCTTTATCACCTTCATATTAGATGACTTGGAAACCATTGTGGAAAATAGAGCATTGCTTGTAATGAGCTTGTGTTACCTTTTCCCACAATGAAACAGTTTAATAATATTACTTTCCTTTCTCTTAGAATTTCTACTTTTCATCACATGCTATCTTTGTGAATAAGTAAAAAGATAGCATTGTATCTAATCAGTCACAGAGAAAACGTTTCGAGAAATAAGAGAACAATTATTTAAGCCTTTACTCCATAGCACCTCCTTTTGATGCCTCTGTAGTAGGTGACTATTGAAAACATTGTAGAAAATGAAGCATTTGCTCATCATGAGCACATGCTCGAGTTTCCAGAATGTTTTTATCATAATCACCATTTAAACTCGGTGTTTTCCTTTCTCCTGGATACTCTTCCTATGCACAATATACTTTCATTGAGAATGAATCTAAAATTAAATAGGATATACATATGGAGTAAAGGGTTAAGGTACAATTATTTGTTTTGTTTTTCTACTTCTTTTTATCCTGTATACATCTGTCTGAGGCTTTGAATTATATTTGTCATTATAACTGCTTGTTTGTAGTGGAGAATGGATGGGAAGAAGGTCAAAAAGAAAAAGAAAATAAAGACCCAGAGAAAGACGGTCGTAGCATCTTCATCTGAGAGCGAGAGCGAAGGGGAGGTCAGATCTGAGCCTGAAGAAGGTAAAGTTAACTCTTTATGGCATATACTGTAGTTCTATTTACAAAGATACTCTTATAAGCTATATTTAGTAGTATTGGGACAATTAATCGATTTAATAGTCAAAGCAGGAATTGATTAATGGGTTGTTTTTAAGAGTAAAAAACTATACCAGGGGCCGGTTTCACAAAGCTTCTTAGTAAAATCTTTAACTTAAGT
>JAULCE010223522.1:0-11212 GCA_032359355.1 Macoma nasuta | reverse complement strand
TTGGCTTCATTATTTTGCAGACTTAGAAATATCATGTCATAACCTAACGCATGCTCTATTCTCATAACTTATTAACAATTCTGGCATATTCATTATTACTAATTTCTTAATTTGCAGTTAACAAAAACACATGATAGAGAGAAAGCAGAGAGGAAGAAAGTAGGGCTCCATTCCCACAGAATTGGTGAGTTTGGAGTATTACTCTGAACTGAAATGTTGTATTTGCTCTGAAGTGTGTATAATTGTGGATTTAAATGCTATATACTGTTATTGTGAATTTCTTATATTTGTATTGTGATATATGTCTAAATGCCTGTTTGGATATTGTATTTCCAGAGCGGAGGCGTATACAGCCGAATATTAAAAGGCGTAAACAGAACCTATCTTAGTTCAATAACCCCGAAAACCCCCTGAGTTACATTTGGCGCCCAACAAGGTTAGGACTTGGGGTTCTGGAGGTGGTGGAGAACAAGGCGTGGCAGGGCGTGGTTAGGTGGCTGGAGAGGTTCGTGACAGACGTAGGGTGACAGAGACGTAGGAAGCTTGGAGGAGGACGATGGTATTGGTGGCGTGGTAAAGGGACAAAGTGTAGTGGTGGTGGCGTGGTGAAGGGACGAAGTGTGGTGGTGGTGGCGTGGTGAAGGAACGAACAGTGATGGTGATGGTGTGGTGAAGGGACGAAGAGTGTGACAAACAGTGAAGTAGTGATGAACAGTGAACAGTGAACAGTGCAATAAGAATGACGAGCAGTAAAGATATGATTTTAGGACAATTTTAGTGATTTTATTAATTTTTAGATTAACCAGTTGATTCATCAGGAATAAAAGTGAGTATGATATTGTTTATTTCAAAAGCTGCAGCTGGAAGTCAATTTATTTTGGGTTAAGACCATTTATGGTTTTAGAGATTTTTAAAAGATATACCCACTTCTCTTCTGCAGTTTTTGGGATACCTTAGTATGCCATTGTAAGACTGAGTGAGCTTCACTCTCTAAAACAGCATGGGTGAAGGTCATCTGCTTGTAACAGTTATCATCATCATCATTCATCATCAGATTTTCATTTTCTAAGGTTTAATGAATTATTTACAGATTTTCAGCTTCAGTGCCAGTAAATTAGCTTGAATGCAGTTAGGGTCTCATTTTGTTCAGACACTAGAATAGACACACTGGTGGTTTCAGGGTCAAGGCTGTAGGAATGTATTTGGAGTAAAACACAGGTGTGTGTGTAGATTTGGTTGGTCAAGCATGAGATAGTGGTGGTTCCAGATTAGCAAGAGGTCAGAGGTCACATGGTATTGTCTGCCAGATGATAGACTGTGCAGTATTTGTTTTACAGACAAGCAGTTTGTTTTGGGTTTGCTAGTGACTGGACACAGACTGGTGACATTTTTCAGGTGACCATATTTTATAAGCAGATTACAGGGATTAGTGGTTTTGGACAGGTAAAATAGGGATTAGCTTGTATTATCAATGACATTGTGATGAGTTATTTACTATAGGTAAAAGGGAGAGTGATAGTAGTGTATTGTAGTACAGATAAGATTGTGAAATAGAAATTAAATTGAGAATTTAATTTCTAATTTACATCTTGAATGGGCATTATAGATTTAATTGCCTGAATTAAATCTTTGGTGGGAAATGAAATTGATTTCTTTTCTGACCAAAGAAGAAAATAGTTAGCTTGCAAGCACGTGATTTCGCGGCGTTTAAAAAATTAAATGATAAGATAAAATAAAATCGCGGCGGACTTCGGATTTGAAAATTCGTTGAAAGAGAATTGCGATAAAACATTGTCTTTGTTGTTTACTTTTATATCCCATGTATTTTCCTATGGTATATTGACTAGTGTCAGTGAGTGTTAACAGTGTAGAACCAGATCTGATCAGTGAATTTGGATCAGAGTGTTAAGTGTTTAGATATAGTGAATTAGTTAGGTTATTTGGCATATTTTGTGCTGATAACGGTGTAGAAGTAGGTCTGAACAGGGCATACATATAAGGATATACAAGTGTGTTAGCATTACATATTCATAATGACGGCTGAGGGAGCTAAGCTTGAGATGGCAACGGGAGGAGAAGAGCCAGTCACATTGAGTGAGGAGGATAAGAAAATTTTAGCTGCATTTAAAGGTCTTCATTTTAAGACTAGTATAGAGAGTACTGAAGACTTAGTGTCTTTCATGAAGAAGTACAGTTCAGTGACAGGTGGCAAAGGGGCCATTCCCAAGGATCCAGTCGTCAAGATTGATCCAGATCTCAAGTCAACAGATGTTAAAGAGCCAGTGGATCCGAGCATAGATCCTGGTTATGGGACTTCACGTCCATTCACTTCTTACCACTTCCCGAAGCTATCACAGTTTCATGGTGAAGGGTCTAAGGGTGAAGTAAGTTGGGAAACTTTTAAGTTTGAGATAGAGGCATTGAGGAGAGAGAGATTGTTTTCGGAGGAGCAGATTTTGCAGGGGATCAGAAGAGCCGTTAAAGGAGAAGCAGGAGACATCATTAGGAGGCTTGGTCCAGAAGCCAGAATACTACAGATCATAGACAAGCTAGATAGCACCTACGGGAACATTGAGACCAAGGAGAGCATTTTAAGAAAGTTTTATTCTTGCACTCAACAACATGGACAAACGGTGACTCAGTATGCTTCCCTGTTGGAGGAAATTTTTACCCAGGCTGTTACTTTAGGAGCCATGAGAAGATCAGACACAGAGATCTTAAAGCAGGTTTTACACCAGGGTCTTAATAGAGACTTAAAGCATATGTCCACCTATAAGTGTGAGACTGTGGCTGACTACGACAGATTCAAAATTGAACTAAGGAAGATGGAGGCAGAGATGAAAGAAGAGAGTGGAATCACGAAGGATAAGACATGTAAACCTGTTGTAAGAGTGGACAAAGATGGTGGTGGAAATGCTGAAGTAATGGACATGTTGAAGAAAATCAATGAGAGGATTGATAGATTAGAGCATAAAGATAAGGAAAAGGTTGATGCGCAGGGACAGCAGCAGTTTAGACCCAGATCATGGCGCAGAGATAACTACAGGGGTATGCCTAGTGCACAGCCAAGAGGTGCGTACCGGCCGGTACGGCCTATTGGTGGAACAACATTCCAACCAACATGCTTTGGCTGTGGGCAGAAAGGACATATTATTAGAGATTGTCCCAAAGGTGTAAGACCAAATCAGCCCACATGTTTTGGCTGCCAACAGAAGGGTCACATCTTGAGGAACTGCCCAAAAGCATAAGTGCCCCTGTGGTGGGATTGACCAGCGGCACAACAACAGAAGATCCCAAACTAATAGGAGACATTAATGAGGTAGAAGTCAGCATTGAAGGGTTACAAACCAAAGCCTTATTAGATACTGGAAGCTGTGTGAGTGTTATAACTCAATCTTTTTATGAGTCAAAGTTGAACCATCTTTCACTCAAGCAACTTACAGAGATTTTGAACGTTGAATGTGCTGATGGAAAGACATTACCGTATTTAGGCTATGTAGAGGCAGATTTGACTACAAGAATTCCTGATAGTTCATCACAACCATGTTTATTCTTGGTTATCCCAGACACAAAGTTTTCATCAGCAGTACCAGTCATTTTGGGGACCAATATCATTTCTGTTCTATTGGACAAATGCAAAGAGAATGTTGGAGAACAGTTTTTACAAAAGGCTCATTTACAAACACCTTGGTATCTTAGTTTTAGGACAATAGTTATTAGGGACAAAGAGTTGAGAAAAAACAAGGATAGAATAGCCATTGTCAGAAGTGCAGTTCCACATAAGGTGATCTTGAATCCAAATGACTCCATCAACATAAAAGCTTACATGGACAAAGAATTAGACTATCCTAGAACAACAGCCATATACCAAGAAACAAAGGAATCTAACATTCCTAGTTTTATAGATGTTACACCAGCCATTGTGAATTTTGAATACGGAAAAAAGAGTGAATATGTAGTTACTTTATCCAACTTAGGTGCACATACAGTGACAGTTTCTCCAAAAGCCATTTTGTGTGAACTTCAACCTGTTACAGTATCAGAAGAAACTTTACGAAGGAATGAATCGGAGGCTGAATTGGACAGGAAGAGGAATGAGATTATAGACAGCATGGAGGTGAATGAGAATCAGATTTTGACCGCGGAGCAGGAGAAGAAATTGAAAGATGTTTTGCGTAAACACAGAAACATAATGTCAACTGGTGATTTGGATATTGGGCAGTGCACGGTTATGAAGTGCAGAATAGATTTGTTTGATGAAACGCCGATTAAACAACGTCACAGAAGGATTCCACCTGCCATGGTTGACGAAGTCCGACAACATTTGGAGCAATTGCTCACTTGTGGAATCATTAGACCATCAAAGAGCCCATGGGCTTCGCCAATAGTACTTTGCAGAAAGAAGTCCGGAAAGCTGCGAATGTGCTGCGATTATAGAAGAATCAATCAACGGACAATCAAGGATGCATATGCCCTTCCGAGAATTGAAGAAATCTTCGATTGTTTGCATGGAGCACGATACTTTTCCACAATAGACATGAAATCAGGTTATAATCAAATAGAAGTTGAGGAAGAGCACAAAGAAAGGACTGGATTTACAGTTGGGTCGTTAGGATTTTTTGAGTACAATAAATTACCATTTGGTTTGTCAAATGCTCCAAGTTTCTATCAAAGAGTCATGGAAGAGTGTCTAGGAGATTTAAATATGACCATTTGTGTGATATATATTGATGATCTGATCATATTCAGCAATACATTTGAAGAGCATCTTGAAAGACTGGATATTATTTTAGAAAGGCTCAAATCATTCAACATAAAACTTGCTCCTGAAAAATGCTTCTTCTTTAGAGAGAAAATAAACTTTTTGGGTCATGTAGTGAGCAAGGATGGAATTTCAACGGATCCTGACAAGATAGAGAAGGTAAAAAACTGGCCAGAACCAACAAACCCGGATGAGTTGCGATCATTTTTAGCTTTTGCGGGATATTACAGGAAGTTCATCAAAGATTTCAGCAAAATTACTAGACCATTGGCTGATCTTCTTCCACCTACATCTTCAAAGAAAGGTCCAAAGAAAGCAGGGAAACCATGGAATTGGACAGATGACGAGATGCTAGTTTTTCAGAAACTTAAGGACATACTTACATCGCCGCCTATTTTGGCCTACCCAGATTTTCAAGCTCCATTTGCATTGCATATTGATGCTTCTACACATGGATTGGGGGCTATATTGTATCAAGAACAAGATGGACATAAACGAGTCATTTCATATGCTAGCAGATCTTTGACAAAGTCTGAAAAAAACTACTGTGCATATAAATTAGAGTTTTTGGCTCTTAAGTGGGCTGTGACGGAGAAATTTTCAGATTATTTGGTCATGAAACATTTTGTGGTATTGACAGACAATAATCCTTTAACATATGTTTTAAAGAATGCAAAACTTGATGCCACAGGGCAAAGATGGGCCTCGGCGCTGAGTCAATATGATTTTGACTTGATATATAGAGCTGGATTGAAAAACACAGATGCCGACAGTATGAGTAGATATCCTTATGAGAAACTTTGTGACAAATCGGGAGAAATAATTAGACTTGAGGATTCATCAGTGAAAGCTATTTGTAGTGTAATAACAGTACCACCATTGATAGAAACTTTGCCAGCATTTAACATTAACATTATTGAAGCAACCGAGGATCCAAGCCAACCTATGGCACAAATAGAGATGACAGAAATTAGGAGAAAACAGAGGCAGGATTCTACCATAGAGAGATGGAGAATAGCTGTCATTGATCAGAAGTTGCCTACGGGGTACTTATCCAAAGAAGACCAAATCATGAAGAGACATTTTAAAAACTTAAAGATGAAGAGAGGCATACTATTTAGGACAACAGAAGAAAACGGTCAGAATGTACAGCAGTTAGTACTTCCAAGTCCTTATAGGAAGGAAGTTTTGAGAAGCTTACATGACGACGTTGGCCACCCAGGAAGAGAAAGAACTCTTAGATTGTTGAAAGAGAGATTTTATTGGCCGGGAATGACAACTGATACCAATAAATGGGTTGATAAGTGCAATAGATGTCTGAGAAGAAAGACAACAACAAATATTCGAGCTCCTCTGGTGTCGGTGAATACAACATATCCCTTGGAATTAGTCTGTTTTGACTTTCTCACAATAGAACCATCTAAAGGTGGAATTGCCAATGTGTTAGTGATCACAGATCATTTCACTAGATTTGCCATGACATTGCCTACAAAAAATCAGACTGCAAAGACAACGGCAGAGGCTTTCTATAATAACTTTAATTTAAATTATGACATTTCAACTAGGATACACTCAGTTCAAGGGGCAAAGTTTGAGTCTGAAATTATAAGTGAACTGTGTAGACTCATGAGCATTATAAAATCACACACTACAGCATATCATCCACAGGGAAACGCAGGCCCAGAACGGTTTAACCGTACATTCATTGTTGGACATACTAGGAACTCTTGAGAATTCTCAGAAGGCAAATTGGAAAAAAATATGTAGGATCTTTGGTCAATGCATATAATTGTACGCCTTATGAGTCCACTAAAACTTATGAGTCCACTAAAATTTCACCTTTTGAACTCATGTATAGCCAAAAACACAAGTTGCCGGTAGATTGCATGTTTCAGCAAGCGACGTCCTTGGCAGATGGTGCCAATACGTCAACAAAGGAATATATTGTCGATTTGAGAGAAAGGATGGATAAGACTAGACAGATTGTCGGTCATGCAAAGTTGAGCCAAAATAAATATTATGACCGTCGTTTTCCAGAATGAGTATAATTAAGTTTAATATCAAGTGACAACGAGTGTTAGATTCTTTTTATCACATGACAAAAAATTTTCAGCAGAAATATATCAATTAAACAACCATCTGAACAGCTAACTGCTGACCAAACAACACTTAGCTCGTAAACAAACATTTGACATGAAAACGTAGTTCGGCTAAAATCTGTTTAAATACTTATCAAACAGCTTGAATTCTAATCAAACGAGGCATTCGGTGTCTGATCTTGTAGTAGTTTGGACATGTCGGAAGAATTTTGTTCGCATTCAATAGTGATACATATATAGTTCATACAATAAGACGTGTCGTTGTGCATATTACCTTATAACGGCGTCAAATTGCACGCGCGACGACGTCAACGTCATGTTGATTTCAAGCAAGTGAATACGCTACTAATAAACATGTGGATGAAAATTCCTAAGACTGGTGATTCGGTTTCATTATACTAACCTAGGTACATATAAGAAAATACGTACTCATACTAACCGGAGATAAGCGATGTGATAATACTTATACTTGTCAATTAAACGTTAGATGTCAGCCGGCACGAACTTTGGGATGATGACAGAATTGGCGCCACTGGCATGATTGGCCATTCCCGTACAGATGATACAAAGGCACAAACAACATACAAGCATCCCCTGATCTGGCAATACCTGCGTACCGGCAGCAGTGAAAGATACCACATCCTTAAAATGTAGTGAGTGTTGTAAAATAATTGAAACTTTGCGTACGTTAAGAATTGAAAGAAAAAATAATTGAATTTATTGTAAAAATTATATAACAGTTAAAGAAAAGTGTTACTGTTGGTGTTATATGATTCCATATGATGCTGTTGTGAGGTGTAATAGAACAGATCGTCTTGTTTTAAAAACGGCATTGTGTAAAAGCCTTCTATCATTTTGTTAATATCATGTGAACAAATGAAATGATTACTCCTGGCATGAAGAGATTCTGTGAACGCAGCAAGTCCTTGCTCCCAAAGAACTAATGGATAAAACTCGCAAATATCAAACATGAATAAAACACTGCCATCTGGAAGTGATTGTTTGATCAGGAGATTTTGTAGAAAGTCCTTAAAATCATTATGCAGTAAGAAATTAAAGATAAGTATTGTGTTAGCGTTGTTACAGACCTTATTACGTTAAAAAATAGCAAGTGAACTTAACAGGTTTGTATTGTGGTAATCGATGTCAGAAAATTAATAATGTATGTTTCTGTGGGAGCAGTGCGAGCTGTATTTAGAGTTTTACGAGTCGTAAAGAAGCGTGCTTTTAAAAGTTCAAAAAGGGAGTGTCACGTATTGTTCAAGTTTTGTGAGATATTTATACGCGTGTTTGTTAAGAGATGCAACAGAATAAGACATATCGTCGGTGTTCTTCGAAAACCTCGTATCTGCCACTTTGGTAAATTGGTAGTTACGACGTTATTGAAAAGATCATAGGTGTTAGTCAAAAACGCGTATGTGCTATTTTGGCCAATGATATATACGTGATTTTAGAAGAAATGATCGGTGTTCTTCTAAAATCACATGTGTGTCATGTTTTAAAAATGGCACATGCGTGATTTTAGAAGAAAACCCGACGATTTCTTCTAAAACCACATAACTACCAATATATCATTATGTCAGATACGAGGGTTTCGAAGAACATCGACGATATGTTATTTCAGAGTTATGATAGAATCAAAGACATGTGTTGTCGGAAGAGTTGTAAAGGAAATGGCCGACGTCACAGGAAAAAAGGGGCGCTCGGACATATAAAAAAACGCTGATTCAGCTCTTATTCAGTGCTATTATTCCAGCATCTTGTCACGAAATTTACCACTTGTATTCATTTGAAGTTAGAATTGGATGTCCTCTAAGATTGCAAACAGTGCAGACCCTGACCAGCCGCAACCTCAATGACGTGGAGGCTAGTATGGGCTACATTGTTTGCTATGTCCGAGTGCCCCTTTTCGCGTGACGTAGCTCAAATATAGACATTTGGTATAGTAAGATATGTAAAAACCCTTAAGGCAAGTTTGTATGCGTTATTGGCTTAATATAGTATTGAAAAAGGGTTATATCAGTTTTCTTGTAATAGGACTAAGCACAACGTTGTGGAAAAAGTTGTAATTGAACTGAAGACATGACCAGTTCCACAATGATAAACGAACTTCCATTTGTAGAGTTATTTATTTGCTGTTCAATAATTTGTCTAAGATCGTGAGACATGTGATTTTGAAGGATTGTAAACAAACTAAAGGCAGTATTGCTCAGAACTATATATGTGTTTATTGTTAAAGTTTTAATAGACTTATATTCACGTCTGTTGGTTTGGAAATATGGTTTTTGAAATGAATACATAGTATGGTAACAGTTGTAGGTGAACTAGATTGAGGACCTTGAATGAGTTGTCAATTGATATAAAGTTTTATTAAACAAGTTTAGGAAAATGTTATTAAACGAGCCTCTGGCGATTTTAATAACATTTTCCAGAACGAGTTTAAAAACTTTGATATCAATTGACAACGAGTGTTAGATTCTTATTTATCATATGACACCCCCCCCCAAAAAAGAGAGAAAAGAACAAACAACGAGAACTTTATTCATCCTTAAACAAACAACATAACAGCTAACTGCTGACCAAATAACACTCATCTTTTGAAAAAACAGTTGACAAGAAAAAGTAGGTCGGCATAAATCTGTTTAACGACCCATTACTTGAATTCTAGTCAGATCGGTGTCTGACCAGGATTCAAGTAGTTTGATCCTGTCGGAAGTAATTTGATCGCGAACATTAGTGCTACAGATAAAATTCATACAATAAGACGCGTCATTGTGCATGTTACCTTATAACGGCGTCATAATGCACGCGCGACAACGTCAATGTCATATTGTTTGTCAACAAGTGACGTCGTTTATAAAAAAAAACATGCGGATGAATACATAAGACTGGTGATTCGGCTATCTTATACTAACCGTGGTATGTATAAGAAAATACGTACTCGTTATACTAACCCGGAGATAAGCGACATCATGTGATAAAAATATATATTGTTTCAAGGGTTCAAAAAGAGCCAAACACTAGGGATGGCTGTCATTATCTAAACTTTATGTTGGAAGAGTTGGACACGTGGATACTGTTTTAAAATTAGAAGCACCTTTTCAAGTATGAAAAGTTCAACCCTTTACTCCACAAATGTGCCTTTTAGCACTTCTGTATGTGACTCGGCACAGTCGCGGTCTCGCCGCACCTGTACGCGTTTGATTTCTATTCGGCTCAGGTTTTTGCCGGTTTCATTAATTGTCACTTTCTGATGCCGCGAAACTTCAGTCGGCTGGTATATCGCAAACGAGTAACATCTATTCAGAAAGACAGCATAGTGGTTGGGTGCAGCCGCCCATAGAGGTATTTTGTGCTCTTTTGTGCTGGTATTTTATTCAGATTGATTGCCGGTGATTAGCATTCGTTGAGAGGCGGTAAGGTTAATTTGGCGAGAAACGGTTCATGGATTTTAGGATTGTTTCGCTGTTGGCTTTGTTTGCTATTTTTACCGCACATTTCTTTCTTTCTATCCTGACTATCCCAAACAGCTATTTCTTCATTCATGTTTTATATGCTTGAACTATAACCCTGCTTATTGTTACAGCACTGCACCAACACACAAGAGAGGGAGCCCGAAGTGGAGAAACAATGAGAATATGGAATACAGTTTTTTATCTATAATTTATATTTTTCTTAGTACTTGGTTGATTTAACCCATTCACTGCCAGGTAGGTTGTGCACATGCGCAACATTTGCTCTACTTCCGTATTGGTCTTAACACACTCCCTCGACCTTTGGGATAACTATTGGCCGAAAGTCAAACAGCTTGGATCCAAATGAGACGCCGAGTTAATCGGCGTCTCATTCGGATCTAAGCTGCTTGCATATGTAACTGCACTCGGGGTAGGGCAGTGAACGGGTTAAAGAGTATCGGGCTTGCATTTAGAAAAAGCTATTGAATCATGTAAAAGTATGTTGCAATGTATATTTCTTGTCAGTATTATATTATGTTTCAGGGAAATTGTTAATAATCAGTATATTTAAGGACGGTTCAATTTTGGTATATTTCAGACCTTGCGGTTTATCGTCCTGATTATCCTGGAAGACTGCATTTATAAATCTTAACCAGTACTGAATTCATCATGCAATAAAGTGGTAATACCGAACTCAAAACTCTTTGAGATGGTCTTTGCCCCCGACCCAGGGTTGTTAACCATTAACCTGCTGCGAAAATTGTCGTCTGATAAAATTGTCGTCTGCATCAATTTTCAACGTCGTGCAATTTGCTTAAAATTTGGTGATATCGTTGTCAGAGTGTCACACAGCTTGGATCCGGAGCAGACGCCGCGTTAGGCGGCGTCTGGTCCGG
>JAULCE010223411.1:0-11213 GCA_032359355.1 Macoma nasuta | reverse complement strand
AATACACAGGTGTCTCCAGGCAGTGCAATTACCACTGACCAAGCGCACAGCATGATGTCAAATATGGGGGGGGGGGGGTCAAATGAAGAAGGACTAATCTAAGGCTTTAAGATGTTCAGTATGTGAGAATGGAAGACAGTGTAGCCCAAATTAAATGTTACAAGCATCTAACCCGAGCAATATATTAGTCGTTCTCACTGGCAAAAGACAAGTTGTTAGATCTACTGATATTAATTGTAAAAAAAGTTACCGCGTAAGACACGCGTATCTGATATGAGTGCACGATTGCAAAGCCAATGCTTTGTTGTTTTTTCAAAAGTTGTATCATATTCTTGAACCAAAGGAAATTTCAATAAATCGCCTCGTGTTTAAGGAAATAAAATGTTAAATATTTCTGAAAAAGTGATTTTCTTATCATCCAGCAGCTTATCCGGATGACGTCGGGAAAATGACTTTTCTTAAACAAAATCACCTATAAATGCCTCTGTATTTGATTGATATAGAACACTGTTGGAAATGAAGCATATGAGCATGTGTTAACGATGAAATTTGCATTTCTTTCTAAATAAAAATCATCAGACACTGTCCTTGTGGTAAGTCTAATAACATATCGTGGAGGGATGGATTAACAATGACTAAAAAAGCCATAGTTCCCAATACATCAGATATATCTCGTTTTACATTTAGTATGCTAAATCTTTATTCCCATTTGATTCCCAATAAGATATATTAAACAATGAGAATTGTTGATGGCTAGTAAAGGTCAGAAAGTTGTTAATACCATTCGCAGGTTTTATAGTACGCAAGGGATTGTAAATCAGTCTGCCCTGTCACAATGCGCTGTATCTACAATTAATAAACGCAATGTGTATATTGCATAAGCAAGGAGCATAGCCGATTTAAGTGCCGAAGTATAATGTTAACTATAAATGCATTGCTAAAAGTGTAGACCCTAATCAGTCGCCCTTTGTCAAGGAAAGACTCTGAATAGGCGTTATACGGTTTGTCTTTGTCGGGGATACTCAATGAGGAGGAATGGTGGTGTAGTTTTAACCCTTTATTATACACACTCAACGCACACACTAAATTCAAATATAGACAATCGACGTATTTATAGTAATTCAACATGTTGTGACGACGTCGCCATAACAAGCCTGCTTCCACGATGCCCAGCCGTTACGTCAGGGTAAGTCCCACCATTCGTGACAGTCTTTCATCAAACCCGATAGGTATTTGTCAATGTTAACTCTAATTATATTTAATTTGCTCAAATGAAGTAACAATAGAACTGACTTAAAGTTTGTAAAAGTAGTTATTGGACCTTTTTAAACACAGTAGAAACAGGAAAATTAGGGGTCCCCAAATATATTTTCTCTACACAAGCTCGTGTAAAGGTGACCAATTCTATATTCTGGCCCACTTTGGATGAAAAAAACCCGAATTCCATGTGTAATTATTTATTTTTATTTGTATACCTACTGTAGGGTTTTTGCTACACTCATTAAGATGATTATTTACAAATATCGTACTTCAATCAAGCAAAGATAACACCTAATGATAAGAGAGAGAGAGAGTGAGAGTTTACAGAAAAGTATCAAATAACAGCGACATAATAATTAACTAGGGCTATATAATATCTGATTTGCCGAATATAGTTGCACATAAATGTTAATAATTTGAAAACTAAAAATAATAATTTCTTCAAACGAAAAAGTTTGATAGCTGATTTCATATACTATCAGAACAGACTTAGTTCGGAATGAACTAGTATGATACTTTTAATTCGGCTCCGTTTCGCGTGAAACGGAACGACATACGGAAGGGAATTTTAAAGTTCACACATGTTTGAAATAATCACCAGAACGTCTCCGTTCGCTCGTTCGGAAGCAGGTCGGATAGGATACTTATAGGATACGGACAGATCGTATACCATGCGGAAGAGGTTTGGAATAATCGCCAGAACGTCTCCTTTCGCTCGTTCGGAAGCATGTCGGATGGGATACTTATAGGATACGGACAGATCGTATACCATGCGAAAGCGGTTTGGAACAGTCGGAACAAACACGTTTCATAGGGACTAAGTTTGGAATGGGGTGGTATTGTATGTTTTATTATGCATTTACACAGATTGACAAAACTGGTAGACTAAAAATTCACGACCACATTGTAATAGTCTAAATAAACAGTCTCGGGTCAGGGATATTCAATGTTTTACCTGCATGTTGAATATGCAGCTTTATACATTGATTTTACATTGTAAAATTTAAAACTAATCCGTGCGGACATATATCTAATAATAGGGGCCAATTAATGATTGAGATCTGTTTGGACTATAGTGAAATATACACTTTTGTGACAATGCAGACCCGCTTTGGGAGTAAATATTGTTCGTGTTCACATATGTGTTTTTATTAATATTGTAATACACTATACGTTCAATACTGATTTTATACGATACGAGAGACGGACAGAAGCGTGCAAGGTTCAGCAAATGCGAGGGAATCGTGAAGAAAGCGGAATGAACTGACATTATACTGATATCATACATGTTAAAATGAATAAGAGCGTGCGTGGAATGTTTTTTTTTGGTTCGTAACAAGTGCGTTCTGATCAGACAGGATGCGGAAGGGTGTGGATAGACCGGGTGTGATGCTGGTGGGATACTGGTAGAGTGCGGACATGTGACGTTTAACTGCTAGCAGGATTCAGATTGAACGTTCACAATCTACAACCCGAGATCGGCTTAGACGGATGCAAAGCTGGTGTTTTGCTAGGGCGATAATATTTATACTGGTAAGAAACTGGGTTGGATCGAACTAAATGGTAGTCCGATCAAACCGTATTAAACGTGTGTATTCCGACCGTTCCAAACCTCGTCCGCATGTTATATGTCCATGTCGTATAAGTGTCTATCCGACCTTCTTCCAAACGAGCGAGCGGAGACGTTCTGGCGATTATTTTAAGCATATCTGAACTTAAAAAAATCCTTCCGGATGTCATTCCGTTTCGGCGAAACGGAGCCGAATTAAAAGTATCCTTCTAGTTCATTCCGAACTAAGTTTCCGGCAAGTACTTTCCGAATGTCAAACGCATAAGAAACGGAAGGAGATACGGTGCAGTGGGAATACGCTGTTACGAACCAAACGAACAAAACATTCCACGCATGTTCTTTTTCAGTATAACAAGTAATATATCAGTATCATGTCAGTTCCATTATTCTTCACGATATCCCCGCATTTGTTGAACGCTTCAGTCCGTCGACCGTACCTTATAAATCAGGATTGAATGTACAGTGCATTACAATATTAATACAAACACATTATTATGTGAAAACGAAAAATATTTACTCCCAAAGCTGGTCTGCATGTGTTGTGAATATTTGGTCTACCAGTTTTGAAATCAATTAGTGTGAATGCATGATTAGACATACAATATCACATACAACATCACACACTTCCGAAGTAAGTGCGTATGAAATGTGTTTATTCCGACTGCTCCAAACCCCGCCCGCATGGTTTACGATATGTCCGTATCCTATAAGTATCCCACTCGACGTGCTTCCGAACGAGCGAGCGGAGACGTTTTTTGTGATTATTTCACGTGTCTGAACTTTAAAATTTCATTCCGTATGTTGTTCCGTTTCACGCGAAACGGAGCCGAATTAAAAGTATCCTACTCGTTCATTCAGAACTCTGTCCGTATCCTTTAAGTTTGCTGCCAGTTCTTTCCGGATGTCAAATGGATAAGAAACGGAAGGATGAACGGGGCAGTTGGAGTACATTTTAAGATCTGTACTTTGTTATTCAAGCTCTAGCTTGAAACGTGTTCCACCGGCCTGCACAATGTAAGTTTGCTCCGGACGTCTGAGTAGAACAAGCTGTAGTTTTGGGTCGGATATGATTCGGATAGAATTGGCCGGGGTCGGACAAAGAACGGAAGGAGCTGATAAGATGCGCATATAAATCGGTAGCTTCGAGTGCCGTTCGGATAAAATTGCACCTCTGCCGGACGAAGACGGAGCTGGTCGCAATCGATCGAGCAGACATCGGAGCAGACTTAGGTGAAACGGAACCAACTAGACGACTGTACGGAGCAAACGGGAGGGAATTAGGTGGATACTTCGGGCATACTTTTCAGTTGTATGGGCAACGGATAAAGTTTTTACTTTTGTTTGATACTTGCCATTTCTCCATATTATGATCGGACCGGGGTCGGATAGAGATACGGGACAGTGGGAGTACAGCATTATACAAACAAAAGTGTCCGTCTAACAGGCGTTAGACGGAAACTTTATGAATAGGTTTGCCGGGGTCTGTCGTTCAAATCATATTTTCAAACAGTTCAAACCCAGATTGGAAGGTTCCTTTAGGAGTTATCTGATCAGGATATGTATATTTTGATAATTAAAAAATAATGTTTAACATTTCACACCATTTTTTATGATAATCCCCCAATTCAAAATGTGGGCTGGTCCAAAGTTCTGTATTGAAATTGTCCATTATAACCAATATTTGTTCAGTTCAAATTATTATGATTTTCAAATCCAAGATACAACAATATCTACTCTTAGATTCAATTTGAACTCGGCTTATGATATGGCTCCAAATGGATTTGTGTAGGTTAACAATGCTCAATGTGAGAATGTAATATACCAATCATGAACAAAATCAGTAAAACGGTTAAAAAGGACCCCGCCGGGCCCCGCCCTATTGGGTCTGAGCGAAACGAAAGGTGGCTATTGCACGCTGTCATCATGTGAGGAGGTTATACACCAAATATGTGAGAAATCGGTCAAGCGGTTTAGGAGAGATGCAATAACGGGCATATGCTCTGACAGAAGGACGGACGGACGTTCTTACGAAATGATGGTTATGTGACTTTTTTCAGCCCAAGCCTACCTTATATGACTCTTTTAGTCTCACCAAAATAAAACAAACCTGTCACATAACATATGCAATTTATGTGACTGACATAACAACTTTATATTTTTATTACAAATAATTAAAGGAAACACTAATCCTACGACTTTACCCTTACCCTTATTATAGTATATATAAGGATTTAACCCTAATGATGGTGGATTTGGGTATTTTATCTAGACAAGGGTCCTAAACCTAAGTATAGTTATGGACGCATGTGTCATATAACCACCAAATCGTGGGCATGGACAGACGGACAGACGGAGGCGATTCTTTTATCCTTTTTTTGCAAAACAGATGGGGATGTTTTAACCAATAATGTAAGGAAACATTAACCCTACCCATTAACCTTTACCCTAATGATATTATATAAATTGATATAACCCTTATGATAACGCAAGTGTCACTTAACCATCAAATTGTTGTCATGGACAGACGAACAGACGGAGGCGATTATATTATCCCCTTTTTTACAAAACAAGTAGGGATAATAATAAATATGTATTTGCAAGCCTAACAGATACCCGTTGGTACCTAATTTACTAAGTACATGCATAATAATGAAAACTATCTAGAATGGAACTCAATATCAATTAGCAATTAATTATGTGAACGAGTATAAAAGGCATCAGTTGATAGTGTATGTAAACATTTATGATGAAAAAGGGACATTTTAAATCAGTATGCAGCCATTACGAACAGTATAATGTTAAATATTACTTTAAATCAATCGATTACTTAACTGGCAATTGTTATCCTACTTTATGGTAAATCATTACTGTGTCTTTAATCCATTTATCGCCATAAGACGACTTTAGTCGACATTGAAAATAAAATCACATTCATGCCACAACCATTAGACGTAGATATAAAAAAAGATATATCTTACAGGAAAGGGAGAAGGTTTTGACATATCCTACACCTTGACCTAATGGTGTCAGCTGTACATGTAATCTCTCAATATACCAAACGCCGATTTGTCATGTTTAGAAGTGTTGAAAATGGAAACAGCCAAACAACCTTAGACTTTAGACAACTGTTTTGCGATAAACTGCAGCATACGTTGCTATAGATGACTAGAATGGTCGGTGGGGTCGGTTCACCATTGTTTAAAAATCATTGTAATAAAACTATCCAGTTAATGCCTCAGGCTAACAGTACTTTAAGCACTTTTATTAACTGTGCGTTGCCAACATCTCAAACCAATATTCATGCGTGAACAGTCCGCGTTGCACGAAAAAAAAGCCTGAAATAATTAACAAAAATTCTGACAAGAATTAAGGGTAATATCACTTTATTTGCCGAATAATCAGACTCAGTTCATACCTTGATAAGAGAAAAAAATCAATATGTGAGTTAGTAACTTTTCCAAATCAAGAGTAAAATCAAGAAGGCAGTCAAATTTCTCTGTAGACATTGCGAGTAGTATTATTAATTATTATATTTCCATTCCTATGAAAACATCGGAAGAGACGTGTAACAAGTATTATTCTGAATCATTCTTTCCTTGACGCCTGAAAGCGTCAATGTCTTCAACTGCAGGTCCAATTTGCTGAACTTAATTGTATTGGTTGATTTGTTTCGATCACGCTTTTGTTAAAATGTCTACTATGTGGTCCCAACAGGGGAGTTGTAGTGTACTTTCTGTTGTGGTAATTATGACATTTAAAGAAAACAATAAATTAAACATGAACTAGATAGTATATGTTCTTATTGTGTGTGTGTGATAACGCATTAATCTTCATATCGTAATCATCCGACTGATATATGGTCACTCGCAGGTTCGTCACTCTTAAAAATAGTATCGGCTGATGTTCACTCAACGAAATTAAAACCATAACAACTAGTGTCGATGTAATTTGGTAGGTGAAATAGTTACCAGTATAATTTCGATACGGATCGTTGTACTTCAGCTTTGAATTAGGTATATATATATGTATATATTTGACAAGTTATGATACAACTATCTATTTCCTGTGAACGCGATGTTTATGGATTTTAGACATGATTCCTTAGATCAGGGTATATATTATTTGGCATTTTACAATATAATGTTTTATTTTATACTTGTAATTGTAAAATGACGTCACTGCCAAATATAACGCACTATATGTCATCTATCTACGAATGTTATAACAATTGGACATCGTTACGTCATTTAAACATCTAACTATAAATTGCATGTTAATGTTCACTAATGAAAGGTCAATGTACTTTGTATCGTTGGCAGACAAGACTGTTTGTGTGTCAGTAAATGAATCTCTTTGTTTAATTTGAATCAATCGAAGTTCAAATTAAAACTATACGCATTTGTTTGTTCACTTTCCATGCGTATTTAAGTCAATACCTATGGTTTTAGCTCCGACGTAAGTTTCTATTGTTTTATGAAATCAACTTAATCGGGACGAGATAGCGTTTTAAAATTGCATTTCTATGTGTCCGAAAATACGTTATATAATGGCTTGCAATATTGTATGCCACTGCCATTTTGTAAGAAATATTTCTAGTTTAATGGCTAAAGTTGGCTGTAAATAGCGACACAAAAAATAATAAGTCATTATTCCCACGAGTGTATATAATAACGTCTCGTTTTAGATGTTTTATGAGACACTGTAAAACACTTAAAGCGTCCGTTTTTATATATTATTTCAATATGTAGAAAAATTACAGTTACCTGAAACTCGATAGAAGGAGCATCTTAGTCTATTCTCTATATGTTTTAACGCATACAAAAAGAAAAAATCTGAAAGTGATGAATTTCTAGACAAAGGCAAAATGCTTTTTGTCAAGTTATTTCAAAAGCATTGTATTGAATGGGTTATCTATTTAACAAAATGTTATAAAAAGTCATCTGCTACAGATACGTCAACATGGAGAGTGATGGAGTAAAGGGTTAATATTATTTAGCAAACATACGAATGTTAATACTGACGATTGATTTGAAAACATGTGTTCTGTTCAGCAGCTTCTTCGGATATGTGTTATCCATGCTTGGTAAACGTATATTAAGGTGTTAATAATCCACGTATAGCTATCAAAAATATGAACATGTTTTAACCTTAGACGTTTTTATTCTAGCTGTTTGTTGAAAATACACGTTCACTTATTAATATTGACATTACATTATCAATATTTACTTCTCCTACTTTGCTCCCTACCTTTCTACATAACACACTCACCCACTTAACCACGATAGATCCAAAGCAAATATACTCAATGCAGAATCCGAAACAATTCATATAATCTTTACGTCCTAAAACAATAATGGATCAGAGTTTACATTGGCATAGAATTTTCTGCATCAAAATAAGTTCGTTCTCTGCTCCTCTTAACCTATCATTAGACCTTATTAAACCTATATTTTCAGTTTCGAATTTCTTGATCGCATAATATCACACGAGTACAGATGCACTCATACATGATCGAGTCGCAAGGTTTTGTAGCATCACAACAGATGTATACGCTGGTTATAGCGAATTATATATATATTATAACAAATATTTCTGGTCTGCTTATGTCGTGTTTTTATCAGTTTCAAAGCAAGATTAATTATGCACGTGAAACCCGTTAAGATGTATTTGACCCTTTACCCTGTCCGTGAAAAAAGTGTGTTTTACCATGCAGCATCAGCTACTGTCATATTATGGAAATAGAAAGGCGGTTTGAAACA
This sequence comes from Macoma nasuta, assembly GCA_032359355.1. Classification (NCBI taxonomy): domain Eukaryota; kingdom Metazoa; phylum Mollusca; class Bivalvia; order Cardiida; family Tellinidae; genus Macoma; species Macoma nasuta. The sequence continues at coordinate 2,624 of JAULCE010223411.1, read as the reverse complement.
CTTGCAATGAGATAGGTAATAGGATTCAAATAATTGAACATTATCAGTAAGTAGTCGATAACGAAATAATCCCCAAACGTATAAGGATTGTATTCGGGAAATGTCGGTTATATGTGTTCATGAAATAATATAATATCGCGTTTGATTAAATTTCATATCTAGAAATTAGGTTTTTTATCACGAAACAGTAGACAAGATTGTACAAGCCCATAAGACACTATATATTGGATATGTTAGGATGCTCTTAATGGCGTTTGCGGCAGATACAAATCACTGCACTTTTAACTTTGCATTTAATTAATCGATTTTATTAGTGTAATGGTAAATGGCTCTATATGTTTCTAAACCGTAGACAAGTGGGAATATGATCACATAGAAAAGAGCCAATACAATCTTAAAAATATCGGTGACCCATATTTTATATTTCATATTTCAACAAGTATTTACATTCCTTTTTTAGTAAACAAAATTTCAACAAAATCTATTATTAAGAAAAACAAACACCCTTACTACCACAAACGCCTTTAAATCACACAGTAAATGCTAAGATGTAGCATGCAGAGCTGAAAGGTCTCTCGTCTGCAGCAATTTCTAAAATATGTTTACCATATCGTGTTGATACAGTGTAAAAATGACCTTTCGTTACCATCCAACGTGCTACTCAGTGAGTCCTGTCGACCCGTAAAACCAGACCGGAGCCAGATCAGACGCCGAATTGTTCCCAGTGATAAACCCTTTAAAACAAGGCAGACTATTTTTTCATGTGGGTTACGTTAGTGTTAAAACGGTAGAGAATAGCGTTTCTCCTATTTTAATGGTACTTATGTCAGAAAGGAAACGTTTCCGATGAGACGCCAAGTAACTATATGCAAAAATATCTCGACACTCATTATTTCCAAATATTTCGAATCACTTCGAACTCGGCTAGGTAAACATGGTCATGCTTAAGACGAAAAAAAATCCTGAATAAAAACAGTGGCGTTAGCTTAATGGAAACATCTCGTTAATGTTAGCACACTACTTAAATTCCTGATTTAATTCGATTATTTGATAATATTAAAACAAATCAAAATAGTTGCCTCGACTTCGACGTGTCGAATTTCGACTGCACATCGTGACAAACAGTTATGTACACACATATAAATACCGGCGGACCGTAGCCGAGTGGTAAAACGCTCGACTCTTTAACCAGGGGTCGTGAGTTCGATCCCCCCACCGGACCAGTCTTTCGGATGAGACTTGAAACCGAGGTCCCATGTATCAGTGCTATACACTGGGCATGTTAAATAACCAGAGGACTCCTTCGAAAAAGAGTTAGGCGTTGCCCGGGTTACTGTATCCGCTTCCATCTTTCTGGGACGTCCAATAAGCCCAAAAGTTGGCAGAAACGGACGCAAATCAACAAAACAAAAACAAACATAAAACCAGGACAATCCAGTTAGGGATAGGGGTATCCCAATATATTATGACACGATATTTAATTCGTGACAATTTTGTCCCTACTCCATATATTCGCATTATGAAACCTCTATAGCGTAAGACTATTGAACATAGTTTGGGAAATGAAGCATTTGCTAGTTACGAGTTAATGCGTCTTTTCACACAATATTTTCAATACGATTAAGAAAGACAATTACGGTTGTCCTAGATATTCATGTTTTATAACAGATAGGTTCCTTGTGGATTAGTCTAAAGTAGTATTTAAAGTAAATGGTTAATATAGTACTACGACACGATTTACCTAAAAGTTGTGTTTCATTGAATGGTGAAATGCAGTCAAAACTGATAATATGTCGAATTTTGCTGGGCCCGTATTCTGAAAACAACTTAGACAAAAAATACTTAGAAAGTGAATATTTTCTTAGCTTTGGTGCTTCTATCTAAGTAATTTATATTTTTCTTAGTTTTTGTATAAGACAAAACATACTTGCATAGTCAAATATTTATTAGTTTTAGTTTCATCTAAGTTTTGAAGAATTATCTTAGTTTTTATCTAAGTGAGGCATAAAAAAAATATAAAATTACTTAAATCGGTCGTTTTAGTCTAGAAAAATTTAAATAGCTCGAACCTGTCTTAAATCGCTGAATTCAAGGAATTGCAATTCCAAAGACGCCGCCTATTTTTTCAGCATAGAATCAACAGAACATCTATAAAACACGGTAAATTATCCCTCTGAGCTACTTCTTATATATTTTAATATTTATACAGTTTTAACACATATAAATTAATATGTAGTTTTGTTCACGATACTCTTTTTATTTGGATCCGGGTTGAGCTCTAGATCTAACCACCCCCCAAAAAATTCGAAAAACAGACTAAAATATATGTTGGCATTCAGTTTATATTTGCCATCCCTCCCAATATCCCCTCCACGCACTTGTGTGAATTAAAATCTGAATTAAAGTATTGCTCCTTGTTGTAAGGACCTACACCTTAGAATGTATCTTGATGCAACCATTGCCTTCATCTTTGTTACAGTGTAAATCTTAAGTTCTTAATAATCTACTCCATATTATTCCTTTCGTCACATGTTTTCATTGTGAATGAGACTCAATAAAACCGAGTCTGCAATTTTCTCTATATGAATTGACTTTCGTGCTTTTGAAGGATCTCCCTTTTACAG
>JAULCE010223300.1:0-11213 GCA_032359355.1 Macoma nasuta | reverse complement strand
GAACGTATATGTATATATCTCGGTGTAAAGCTCTCATACTTCAAGACTAGTGTCTGGATCACGTGGCTACTGTTAAGGTTTCCAATCTTATGTCACATTAGTATGACATAACTTGATGTGTAGTGGCAGAGACAGTGTAACATTATTACTCCCGTTAGACAAAATTGAATTGTGTGACATCTTTTATTTTCCTATTAAACAATCAAGTTCGGGTGAGGGCAGTCAACTTTTAAACGCATATTGCCGCTTTCATAGAACTTGTCTGTTATGTTCAGAACAAACCCTACTTCACTTATAGTTTCAGCTAATCATTTATTGCATAATACATATAAACCTTTCTACCGCTACCACTCAATGAAACAGCAGTAAGGTCTCTAAAGACAAGTAGTAGTTTAATTTAGATCGAAGGTTATGCAGAAAGCTCCTGTTTGAGCCAACTGCATTAATTTCGACCTGCATAAAACTATTACCTTTCACAAACACTGCCTTTGTAGACTATTTGAAGTGGTCGCTTTAGAGGTTTATTACTGTTATCGACAGTGCAGAATGAAACGGGATGCAACAAAAAGGAAAGAAGGCAGGTTGTGACAGGGCATATCATCTCTTTCTTCCACAAGCTATTTTAAGACTTATCAGGGTGGAAATAATCGGACGGAAATTTTGAAAAATTAGGCAAAAGGAATCTGCCATGTTTGAATTGTATTGAACTCGTTGTAAGAAATGAAGTATTTGCTCGTAATGATCAAATGCTTCATTTCCTACAACGATTTCAGTAACCACCAGTTAAAGAGGCACTAAAGGGCATTTGTGTGGAGGGAAGGGCTATACAAGAGGTTTCAAAATGAACATATGGCATACTCCCATAATAACTATGCTTATTTAAAAACGCATTAACCTTTAAATCTTTCCTCCACATGGTAATTTTGTCACAAGGAAATCATCTGATCAATAGGATGACTATCTAGGCAAAAGACAGGTGCGAATTTTGAATTGTATTAAAATTATTGTAGGAAATAGAGAATTTGCTCGATAAGACCAAATGCTTTATTTCGTACAATATTTTCAAAAGTCATAAGCTACAGAAGGACAAAAAGACTCTACTGTGAAGGAAAGGGTTAACCAAACTTTGGACTTTTTTATAGACCGAAAAGAATGATAGCACCAGTTGAGAAAACTATTAGTGTCCAGTTTCAAGCATAAATGCAAGCGTGAATTCAACAGTAAATAACATGAAATGTGTCGCACTTAATCCATGCCTCGGTAGTCAATAAGACAGCTTGGGTCCGGGACTGACGCGAAATAACACGGCGTCTGATCCAGTTGTAAGCTGTTTTTCACTCGGGAAATTGTTTCACCGAATGTGATGCGACGCTGTCGGGGTTTAACAATTAAGCAGATTACAATTTCAGCAGCCGATAATTATAGCAGTATAAAACGGGTTAAAGGGAACCATTAGACGAAAGGCTCGTTGGGAGTTTTTATTGTATATATCGACCATCAATTCTCATAGGAGTATTTTCTTCTCAAACGAATGTGTTTCAGATCTCAGAGATAGCCTACATAAGGCTAACATCATGCTTGTTTATTGACACAATGAGGATGAACTCTGTTAAATAAATGTATTTTTGTTTGATATGTAGTTGTTTCAGTGACCTTGGCTTAAAATAACTATAAAAATACGATTTGAATTGTTTCATAATCACATGGGATACAAGATCCAACCATCCTTGAATAGTGCCGAAGGGCAATAAATGCATCATGTAAAAACTAAAAAGATTAAGAGCTATTTGAGAACTTAACACGTGGGTTACTTGTACAATCCGGATAGGCATGATACTAGACAGAGACACTTTACCTATTAACATTTGTTAGAGAGAACGATTTGATGCAATGAATGCCCCTCTAATCCCCTTAACCACTTTACTGCCGCGTCAAATATGCGCATGTGCACTATTTCGTCTTCTTCATTTGCCAACTTCACATATTTACTTAATGGTTTTGCAACAAAATGGTCGAGTGTCAAACAGCCTGGATCCGATTGAGATGCCGAGTCATTCCGCGTCTGATCCGGATTCAAGATAATTGCAAATAACACTATGGTTCGCGGTAGGCAATGAAGGTGTTTAACCCTTTCGGCACCAAATTAAAAAATGGCGGTTGGGACTACTTTTAGATAAAATATTTTAGCGTAATAAATTACAGAGACTATTAAATTTGTTTTGGTTATTCGGTTTATATGGGACTCAAATTTGTTGCAAAATAGTGCAGTCCCCGATCAGACACCGCCTTATAAGGCGGCGTCAGATCTAGGACTGCACTATATTCAACGGCGCATTAAGGCGACTACGGCGGTAAAAGAGTTAATCAAATATCAAATTTTAATCACATAAACAAAACAACACTTCCAACAATAACACTAGATCTACCAAAAATTCTGAAGACAATTTTTGTAGATACGTTTGTAAATGTGTCATGTTGTGTACTTTCAGATGCAATCCATGCTCGATCTAGGTACTTAGCCTGAACCATAGTTTCATAACTATGCAAACAGCTTAAGTCCGGATGAGACGCCGAGTAGCTAAGCGTCATATCCGGATCCAAGCTGTTTGACACTAGGCCAATATTTTTGCCAAAAATATGTTATCTATGAAGTTTGAAAATGTAGCAGACGAAATATTACGCGTGCGCAGAATGACACCCGGTAATAAAAGGTTTGAAGGACCTGGTGCCACTTATCAAGCTAAAATTTAGCCGCAACGCACATTTGAAAAATGGTGACTGATCTTTGACGCGACCGTATGCAATTCAATAAGTTTTTCACACATACGTCACATACACGACTATTGTCTGTATAATTAAGACTGTTTTACAAGATTGACACTTTCTCTGTGAACAACAGTATCTAAACTTATAAGATTACGTCTATTTCTGGTGATATATGTTGGTGTTTGTCGAACAGCCTGGATCCGAATCAGACGCCGATTTAATCATTTAGTCATTTACTCGAAACAATAAGTGTATTGGTGGCCGAATATAAAGATCTGGGGCCGGTTTCACAAAGCTTCTTAGGAAAATCTTAAACTTAAGTGAAAATATCAAATGCAGATTTCTCTTTATTTCTAACAAATACTTCAATGAAACTTTGTATGCTTGTGTAAAACTATGTTTTTCACAAGCATGCAAAGTTTCATTGAAATATAATTGAAAATAAATTGGTAATCTCCATTTGAAATTTTCACTTAAGTTTAAGATTTTCCTAAGAAGATTTGTGAAACTGGCCCCTGAAAATTTACCTCGAAAACATTGGGCGCAAATAAATTAAGTCCTCAAAAATTATATTCCATATAACACAAGATGCTATCCCTTTAAGTCGTGTTTGCATTATTTGCAACATAGACTTATCTTCATCTACAAGGTTTGGTATGTGTCAAAGCATTTTCTTCTTTTTCATTTACAATTCAATATTGCCAAAACTCTGTATGTCGACCTAGTTGATTGCTTGATAAGTCAAAGTTGACTTTCTAAACCATCTAGGTGTCTGATTTCATTAACTGATATAGTGATTTTGCCCAACGCATACATGTATTTGAAGATTTATCCTAACCCTTACTCCTTTTGCGCAATTTGTAGCATAATTAGCAGATAGCAATCGGAAATGTTACATGTCTTGTCACGGACAAATGCTCTTTTTCTTTCAATATTTTCTAACTATTTCAAAAATGGCATTTTCTGTTTGCCTATGTGTTCTTTCTTTTCATCATATCTTTTCACTCTGAGTAAGTCACAGCGTAGCATGCGAGAATCTGGGTTAATGCCTAAATAAGGCTATTAATCCAAATAACAATTTTCTCGCAAGGCCGTTTTGCAAATATTCACGCTCAGGCAAGCATACTTTTACTCGCCTGTAATCAATTAGCACTTAAGTTGCGCTTTGAGGAATGACAATGTCAAAGGAATAGATAATGTCATGTATAGCCTTCCTAGTCATTACTTTCATGCGTCTAAGTAATCGGGAAAGCTCTTGTATTACATTCAATCTACAATTAGCTACCACCCGTATTTAGAGACATCCATGCTGCATTGTTAAGTGGTCGCTTTAGATAGGTTTATCTGCATTGTGTGATTTATGCTAAGCTCAAACAATATGTAAAGTAGTCTTTGTTCTGAAAACAATCCCGTGATAGTAGGACAGCTAGGATCTCAGACAAAGAAGAACTCGTTCGGACAAAAAATATCTTCACCGACAGAAATGTTCCACCAAATACGATTTCTATTAACTTATTTAAGTTGTAGCTGTATTTTTCACTGTGTCTCACTGTCGTCCTTGCTCATAGATACTTTTTTTTTTTCATGATTAGTTTCACAATAATGAGAAGTTCCCGCATAATTTATTATCAATTTGCTTTTCCTTCACGCAATTGCTTCAGGATAAAACGACGTGATTTATAGATAGATCGTCAGCCATTATTTACACTTGGTACAATCAACAACAGACCTGGTACAAGTGTAAAATTGTTATGTACTATAGACTGTTGTTACATGGTAAAATGTTCGGAAACATCTTATCCTTCCGCCGCCAAATTTAGAATGGAACGTTGTTACTTATATGCTAAAAATCCAGTCGCCGTCACTTAAGGCATCGTATGATATGGCCCAGGACTGCACTAAGCGTCTCGAGCTGAGATCATGCTCAAAATAACAAAATCAACATTTAATTGTTTTGACTGCCTGTGAAACATTCCATTGTTAGTTCAACATCACAATTTAAGTTCAAGGTCATTATCTGAAGATGACAGTTTTAGTTTGAGCACGATATCAGCTTAAGTCTTTTAATCAAAGACAGGCCAGGGAGTTAATATTTTTGCACACGTTATCTTTCTGTAGGTCGATTGTTGTCGCATATGACGGGGGAAATATTAAATTGTGTTATTTATCATCATACCTACCATTATTATAATCTAACCAGACATTTCAATTTTCTGTAATCTTCTTTGTTGTCACGATAAACACCGTTTACAATGTCTAATAAGTACAATGACATTTCTCCAAACAACTATTGTTCGGTTTTTATATCGAGAGTCGACAACACACCGTAATATTCATAACAATTTAACCAGCACGCATACAATATTAGATCCTAATAATATAATGTTTCTCATTATATATGTCCCATTATTGATCACAAATATATTGTTTTTTAAGAATATAACGTAACCAACGTCAACAGTCAGCTTAAGGAGAGCAAAACATAATAAATTACGCCGAAACGTAGTGAGACTCCAAGGGAACATCAAATGACGTCATATGACTGCACCAATGACGTCGCATATTCTTATCCTTTTTAAAATAGCAGAAGCTACAGCAAATTCAGCAACAGTAAAACTCTTCTTTGAACTATGAAATTCGCCATCTCTGGTGATCAGACATTTAATCTTCATCTAATAAAGATATAGCTTTAAGAAAGCAAATCATACGATTGGTAAGTGTGCAAGTATACCGAACCGTTTAAGACAGGATACATGAGAAAGTCACTGCATTGGCTGCCTTAACCAGCTTTGGAGAAATTAGACCAATAACATTCTCATCAGACCGCTATCTTTCAAACACAAATTCTTACTTGGGTTGTCCAACAGATGCATACCGTTGAAAGAGTGTTGGTTCAAGCATGAAGGAATTGTGCACCATACTAGAAGAGTAGTCACTGTGTAAGACTTTTTAAAATGCCATGTTTGAGACAACGCTGATATCATTGAAAACAACAGATGAATGTCCACTTTATTATTCCGAGTTAAATTGTTAGACTTTTACCTCTGGGTTCATCTAAATAATACCGTATATGATCACAAACCAAACAAATAAACTGAGCTTAAAAGTGCAATCGAAAGGTCAACAATAACAGGGAAAACCTGCCAAAATGTCGTAAATTATGCTCCACGTCGAATAAAACTGCTGAATCAAGGAAATAGGTATATGTATAATATGTTTTATGAGAGAGATAAGATAATACTGATATCGTTATTAACGTATAGAGGATATTGCATGAGTGGCATTTCAATATGGAATATATCAAACGAGTTTTCTAAAATTGATAATAACGAGACTTGAATTTTTTGTAAAATTAGTTTTGTAAATTATGTATTGAATAACCACGAATGAAATATACACTTTGTAATAAATTTGAATGCGATGGTTACTACACCTAAACACATATAAAGTCGCTATACAGTGCGGTTATTTTGAAGCTATTCATAATTACAATACGTAGATTGTTATTGCACTAGTTATATACCGAAAATTATATCACTCTGTTATACCACGCTGGCGACGTCATTTATGATATAAATGCACACTATTTCAAATCAATTTGAAGGACTGTAAAGTATCACATATCTAAGATAAACGTTACATAAATTATTATGGTTATTAGTGTTCAGTGTCCAATGCGTTGGTTTGAAAATAGCGTTCATCTACAGTTTATGCTACGGGGTGATGTTTATTCCTTACCTACACAAGCTATATTTATACTAATCAACAAGAAAATTACCTGATGAAAAGTCTGAAAATCTAGGCAAATGAAAATTGACATTTTTTGACTTGTATAGAAAACATTGTAGGAAATGGGGTATTTGCTCGTGATGAGAAAATGCTTCATTTTTTACAATGTCGTCTCACTCGTCTGTTACAGAGGTGCCAAAAAGTGCTTCTATGAAGTAAAGGGTTACATGCCATACGCTATTGTGTTCAAGGATCACTCATCTTAAGACTCATCAAATCACTGGGTGTTTTAAATTGCAATGCGTATACATCCGCTTTCTGTACATTATAAACGCACATGCTTACATAGTACTATGTCTCTAGGTTATTCTCATGGTCGTGTAGCAATAGCTCACAGTTATTAAAATACCAAGCAGACATTGCATTAATCAATGCAGATCGGTGCAAATTCAATAATTTTGCTTTCCCCAGCAATCCGCTGACATCGAATAAGCATTATAAAGTGAGGAGATTATCATAAATTCAATTAACCCCTTCACTGCCAGGCAGGTTGTGCATATGCGCAAATATTTTGTCTACATCCGTTTAGTCATTACACACTCCCTCGATCTTTGGTAAAACATTTGGTCGAGTGTCAAACAGCTTGAATCCGAATGAGATGCCGAGTAACTCGGCGTCTCATTCGGTTCAAAGCTGTTTGCGTATGTTACTAAACTCGGGGTAAGACAGTGAACTGGTTAATACATGCATAATCGGATATTCTGTCAGCGATCTATGTGATTATTAAATCATATCGACGGCGATAAATTTAAGTTGTAATATTTTTTATAAAGATATTTCTATAATATAGTGGAATAAATATACGCTTGCCGCGCATCCTCTATAATAAGACGTTTTTAAATGGCAACTAATAAAGACGTTGATCAGACGCCGCTTTAATATGGCGGCAGTGGCTGGTTTGTGACTTCTCTATTAAGAAAAGTGTCAAAAGTGGACGACATTGGTTGCGAAAAATGTTCATCTAATACCCACTGGGGTCGTATTCATAAAGCTCCTAAGGAAAATCTCAAATTTAAGTGAAAATTTGAAATGCAGATTTCCAATTTATTTTCAATCATACTTCAATGAAAATGTCCACGCATGCAAAGTTTCATTGAAGTATTTTGGGTAAAAATAGAGAAATCTGCATGTGAATTTTGTTTATTCTTAAGTTTGAGGTTTTCCCAGGAGCTTTATGAATACGAACACTAATTTTGTTAGTAGAAAACCTTTCGTATATGAATTTTTAACGAAATTAATAACAGAAATAATTAAATAAACTCTGGCTTTTCCGAGACCCTAATATTCGAATAAATAATTGTCGAAAAAAGTGAAGTACCTGCTCAGACGCCGCCTTCTAAGGCGGCGTCTGATCTGGGACTACACGTTTTTTTCAATGTCGACTTAAGTCGCCTATGGCGGTGAAAGGGTTAAAAACAGGGTAGTCAAAGATAAAATAACTCCTATACGAGCTGTCTGATCAGGATCTACACTTTTGTTTTTCTGTTATAACAATGGGGTAGAGGTGGGTTTGAAGTAAACAGTTATAGGACTTTTCATATTAAGGAGCGTGATACTGTTTTAATGTGAGACAAAAAACGTTTGCTCAGGAAATAAACTATCCTGAGTATAGGTTAACAACTTACAAGGTAATAGAATTCATAATTTGGTTATTATAATTAGATTCAGAACTCGTGTAAATATTTACCTAAACTTCGAACCAATGTGTTAACGGCTGGCTAGTGGTTGGCTGTTATCCGTCTGGGCAAATCGAATGGGTTAATAAGTCCAGTAGTATTGGCCAAACGTCGCGAGATAACTGCAATACTGAAACCTTACACAAAACAAAACTCCATACGCACGTGGTGCCTCTGTAGCAAGTGCCGGTCGCAAACATTGTGAGAAACGAGGCATTTGCTAATAATGAGCCAAAGCTGCATTGCTCAAAATGTTTGCCAACCCATTATGAGCAAATGTTTCATTTCACCCAATGTTTTCAATAGTCAGTTGTGGAGTAAGGGTTATACGTAAATATGATCAAATTGATTTCTATAGTCTCGCCTCCGTAACATATATGACAATGTCTCGGTGTAAAGATGCCATATTTCAGGGTTGGTGTCTGGATCACGTGAGGTTTCATAGAGTATGACATAACTTGATCTGGAGTGGCACAGTCAGTGTAATATTATTACAATCTCCCGTCAGACAAAATTGAATTTGGACATCTTTTTTCTATTGAACAATCAAGTTGGGGTGAGGACAGTCAACTTTTAGACGCATATGACCGCTCTTATAGGACTTGTCTGTTATGTTCAGAACAAAACTTACTTTGCATATAGTTTAAGCTAAGCATTAATTACCCATTGCACGTCCGCTCTAAAGCGACCGCTCAATAAACCGGCATTGAGGTCTTTTAAGACAGGCAGTTGTTTAGTATAGATCGAAAGTAATGCAGAAAACTCCTGTTTGAGCTAACTTTCAACCTGCATTAAACTACCACCTTTCTCACATACTGTCTATGTAGACTATTTTAAGAGGTCGCTTCAGAGGGTTATTACTGTAATCGGTAGTGCAGAATGGAATGGTGCTATTCAACATGAGGACAGAGGGCAGGTTATGACATGACACATTATCCCTTTACTCAACAAAACTTATTGGGCGAAAAATTTGATAAGATAGGCAAAAGGAATGTGGAATGTTTGAATCGTATCGAGCAAATGCTTTATTTCCTACAATGATTTCAGTAACCATCAGTTAAAGAGGCACTCAAAGGCGTTTGTGTGGAGGAAAGGGTTATACTTGAGGTTGACGAGTTTGACTTTCAAAATGAATAGCTTGCATACTCACATAACAACTCATTGTCGGGTACCGAAGTCGGATGCATTTTCATTTATCTACCGTGGGATACTTGGCCTACCCACATAGCCGTTTAAGGGTGTGTCAAATCTCATTGGTCGCCTAAAGATTTCATTAGGCGATTTAAAGCCAATCAGAACGGTCGTTCTTTACAAGATTTGGTCTGACTGGCAAGCTGGTGACGAAGATGAAAAATATCAATACGCTTATTGCGAAACGTTCAAAATAACGAAAGTCTCAATATTGATTCTTGGTTGTAGATGAACTTAAAAGACGACAATTCCGCCCTTTCATTGTAAACAAACATATAGAACAGATGTTTTCACTGGACGTCATGGGCGCAGCCATTTGTGTATGATTACTTTTTCATCTTTATTGAAGGGTAATCATTTTGTTAAACGCGATTGCATTGGTCGACATTTTTATCGCTGGTTGCTCTAAACCGAGAAAACGCCAGTCAATTTACCCATGGTTGATGCACGAAGTGAAACGTAATCATAAAACTTTGGTATCCGACGATGATAACAATCATCCTTGTTAAAAACGCATAAACGTTTAAATCTTTCCTCCACAGGTTATTTTTAAACGGAGTCGTTAGGAACTAACCTATTAAATAGGATGAATATATTGGCAAAAAAACGAGTGCGAATTTTGAATTGTAGTAAAGGTGTTATAGAACATAGAGCATACTGTTTGCTAGATAAAAGCTAATGCTTTATTCGTCCAATATTTCCAACAGTCATCTGCTACTGAAGAACATAAAGGTGTTACTGTGAAGGAAAGGTTGACCAAACTTTGGACTTTTTATGAACCGACAAGACAGCACCAGTTGAGAGAACTATCAGCGTCCAGTTTCAAGCATAACTGCAAGCGTGAATTCAACAATAAATAACATGATATGTGTCGCATGTTATCCATGCCTCGCTGATTACAGACAGCTTGGGTCCGGGTCAGACACGAAACAACACGGCGTCTAAAATAGGTCTAAGCTGTTTAACACTCGAGAAAAATTGTAAGCTTACAGGGTTTAAAAAATTAGCAGAGCATAATTTCAGCAGCCGAGACTTATAGCAGCATGATACGAGTTAAAAAGAATCATTTGACGAAAGGCACGTTGAGAGGTTTTTATGTATAAAACAATCATCAATTCTCATAAGAGTAATTTCTTCTAAAGCGAATGTGTTTTAGGTCTTAGAGATAGGCAACAGAAGGCTAGCATCATGCTTGTTTAATGACAAAATGAGGATGAACTCTCATTTTTTATTTACATTAAATATTTTTTTGTCAGAAATGTAGTTGTTTCAGTGACCTTGGCTACAAATAACTATAACGAATTCAATTTGAATTGGTCCATATTATATGGGATTTAAGATCCACACATCTTTAAATAGTGAAAAACGGCAACGGTTCTTGCTTGTTGAGAACAAAAACACGTGGGTTTACCTGTACACTATGGATATGCATGACTATACAAAGAGACTTAACGTCTTTACATATGTCAGAGAGAATGATTTGATACAATGAATAGTCCTATAACTCCCTTAAAGGCGTTTGCGGCAGTAGGGGCGTTTTTTTCTAAATAATAGATTTTGTTTAAACTTTGCAGCTTGATAGACCATGCAAATACTTATTGAAATATGATATAATAAATAAGGATCACCGATATTTTTAAGATTTCATTGACTCTTTTCTGTTTGACCAAATGCACACTTTTCTACGGTTTAGAACCATATAGAGCCATTAACCATTACACTCATAAAAACGATTAATTAAATGCAATGTGAAAAATGCATATGCATTTTTCACATTGCATTTAACTAATC
>JAULCE010223299.1:0-18628 GCA_032359355.1 Macoma nasuta | reverse complement strand
TCACTTAAGTTTTAGATTTTACTAAGAAGCTTTGTGAAACCGGTCCCTGGATATATGCTGTTTGACACTTAGGCATTCATTCGGTTCGCTGAATTCTAAATCAATCGGACAATGTTCATAAATGAAGTTCATGTAGTTAGAGCAAGATTTGTCGTACTGCCAACAGTGTAGACATTCTATGGTAGTTGTTTGTCAATTTTGTACTGCTATAACATTTTATTGAAAGTTCTCCTATAATTGTGTCATACGGTTTATCCGAGTCTTCTATGTCCCTAAACCAACCCTTTTTAAGATTTTTGATTTTTCATGTTGCACATATCAAAAAATGTAAAAAGGGCTGGTTTAGGGACAGGTAATACAGTATGAGTTCAGATAAGGCGCCGAGTAACTAGACGTTTCACCTGGGTCCAAAATGTTAACTCTTACCATACCGGAAGTTTAAGGGGATTATGGATGTAATCCACGATTTGGGGCTCCAGATGAGCGATCGAAATCAAACAGTTTCCGACATTTTAACAGTCTCTAGGAATCCCTTTGGCGTGACCATTCGTTAGATCGTCTTTTAAAGACTGTTGGGAAAGACGTTTTTGCATTTTGTGAAGTTGCCTTAGTATGAGTCCTGCACGTTGACCCCCAAACCACAGTGCAGTAGTAGAAATGTAAGTCTTTACCGTTTAAACGCTAACGTAACGCAAACGAAATGCAAATCATATCCAATTATGGCACAATGCTGGCCAATTTTTAACATTTTTTTACTATGAGTGGCATACAGTTTGGAGCCGGATCAGACGCCGAGGAACGCGGCGTCTGATCTGGCTCCATACTGTTTATGCGTTGGTTTACATAGATCAGTATCAAACGCATTAGATGGTTAAGAATAGCGCGTGTCCCGGTGTACCAGATGTCGCACCGTGCCTCATGAAAACTGCACCTTGGAACCACACAAGAGCAGCAGAAAAAAAACCGCTACTGCAGAAGTCTTTAATAACCTTATATATAAAATACTTATGATTAATTTAATGGCCAAGTTCTCTTCGCCTGAAGTGCTGTGCTTTTTTTCCTGCGGTTTTGTAGATGGTCGGTCGTATGTATGTAGGGCCATAAAATGTCTTACCCACGTTGCCGACAAACTTTGGACGTCTGCTCAATCTCTTATCTGCTTTAATTCAATTGAGTTCCAGATTCTTTCACCTTATGGGGATAACAACGTACGAATTTCGGACAGTCGGGATCCTGAAATTGTATACGCGGCGTCAGATCCGGATCCAAGCTGTGTGCTTTAGGTCACTGAACGGTTAACAAAACCGAGATGAGGTTTATATGTGCAAGATCTTTTTGGCAGTGTCGATGAGAAAGCCAGGTTTTACCGCCTATCCTAACATAGAATGAATGTTTCACTTGCACAAAGTCCAACGTTTTCGGTTGTCGGTTCTAGAAGTAGGCTTACTCCGCTGCCAAGCTTGCCGTTCCATTCATATCCACTTTCAGATACTTTAAGGAGTTTCGATCAACATCAGACGCCGGGTAACTAAGCGTATGACAAGGGTCCAACCTGTACGACTCACTTATTAAATATTCTTCCAATGTTTTAGCATTTTATAATGAAGCAGACGATGTTATGCGAGCAAACGACACTTGTATGATCTGATTGCGAGATGGATTCGAGATAATGTCATGGACTCAGATAAGGTGCGTTTCGCAGATGCTAACATCCACTCTTCTAAACCAAGCCCTATGTTGTGACCATTTATTAGAATCGTCTTTCCAAGACGATTCTAATAAATAGTCACGACATGGGGCTTGGTATAGAAATGTCAAAAAACTGTTGGAAGAATATTTGATTTGCCCTCTGTTATCTGGAAATACTGATTGGGCTATCTTGTACATGCGTATATGAGGCCATAAATCAGACATTGAGGTACATTAGGATATTTGGTCAGCTTCCGTCGAACTCTCAACCGCGGTCGAAGTCAGCAACCAAACTTGTAATGGCGAGTTTGCACGCAGTCGAGTTCAACTGCACCCTATTGGAGCTACTTCGGGTCGCTACTAGAGATGCATAAGATTGGCATAATCGATACCTAACTCCATCTTTCGACCAAAAGTTATCAGAATCGCCTGGGCAAGACTATTTTAATGATTGGGTTAGTAGATATGGTTTGATTGTTAATTAAGGGAGTTAGGTAGCTGTTACGCAGTTGCCTGTTGAGACTCTAGTTACTACTGATTAGTGCAGTAACCAAATCTTCGCGAGAACAACCGGTTCCAAGGGGTTGCATAGTGCGCCGAGTTGTAAAAGTAATTACTAGGTTTTCTGGCTAGCTTTAGTATCACTGACTTTTTTTTCTCTCAACCAGATACTGAGAAGAGTCGGTGTTTGTTGAACTGATCATACACACGAGGAAAAAGTTTACAAGCGGGCGAAAGGTCATGGCTGCCGACCATCCTATATGACTGTGTGTAGTGTTTGCGTGGGTTCGTACGCGATGGGGTTTTAAACGATAATCAACTGCCGATAGCCCATTCCCCCCAGTTTCATAAAACCCAAGTGCATACCAAGTAGTCCCACCCATATCACTATATTTTGTCAGTTTCAATTTTCGCTTCGCCTGTAGTTTATGCAAGATCAGCATGTAACCCAGAAGTTAATATTCTTTACCCCACAAGTTTTTTTTAAAAAAAAACAACAAAAAAACTCGTGCATAAGGCTGATGAACAAGGGTGTTATCTAGTCAGAAGGAAAATGCATGTTTCTCAATTGTTTTTTTAAACATTGTATGAAATGGAACATTTGCACGTGACGAGCAAATGTTCCATTTCACGCCATGCTTTCAATAATCGTCTGCTAAAAATGGCTTCGGTGGAGTAAATAATAGGTTAAGTATACAAGGAGCATATACTTCATCAAGGTCTCCGCTGTTTGCATATCACCTATGAAAGGAAGCCAAGCGTTTTACACGAGTTAAATCCATATTCATTACTCTCCTGTAACCTCGATCATTGGATAGGGGCAAGATAAGGGGTTATCATTATTCGCTCAGCTGCAATAATGGGGGACATGAAAGGGGCTGTGCCCCGAGATAATTTATTCATCGCGATCGGGTGGAAAATCACCAAATCTTCCTTCAGAAATCCGATCCCAGCGCCCCGTTTTACACAAAATGTTTTCCCACACACGCATAGTACATTTTTGGCGGGAATGAAAATAAAAATGTGTTAAACCTTTATGATCGAAGTGTAACAGTTTTGTAAACCCCGTGTAATACTTTCATGAAAAGCTTGTAAAAATGCTTGCCCCACAGTGACTAAGACACCGCAATGAATAGGCATTTATTTGTAGCAAATTTGCGAGCAAACAAGTTTTTATAACATTGCATTGATGTTTATTAAATAGCGCGAAAGCCTCGCATAACAAGAAAGGCGTATTGACTTAACGCCTGTGTACTAAATCCGAGGCCTCGTTCTTAAACAGCGTAAGTGCATTAATGTCAATATTGCATTTACATCGTTTTAGAACGAGAACGTGGATATAGCCAGAGGCGACGTTTGCTCCCGCATTTAAACTCTTTTGGACAGGAAATTTAACAACAGTCGAAGATAACGGCTACCTTAAACTAGATAATTCAAATAGTTTCGAAGGCGGTTATGAGACAGTTCGATAGATTCCGATAACGATAAAAACGTGGCTTTGATTGCGAATGCGCAATCTTAAGTTATTTAGTCCCCGCCAACCACATGCTTAATCAGTGCCTGTGACATTTTATACTTATATCTTGTGAGTGGGTCCTAGCTACTTGCATACTGTGAGCAATAGATCTCGAAGTTATTGAAGGTAACCCGATACAAGTCGGAAATTAGTTCCCAATGACTAAGCTAGTAACGGCTGGACTCTTAATTTAACGCTGAACGATCTTGGAGTCTGCTTTAAATGAAGCCAACAACGAGGTTGCACTTCAGAGAATCTATTCATCTATTTGTCAAATCCCCACACGAGTGGCAAACAGCTTTGATCAAAATAAGACGTCGAGTAGCTCGACGTCTGATCTTGATCAGAGTTGTTTAAACAGCGAAATAACGTCGGCGTCGGTAAATGGAAAAAAAGTTATAATTGTCCAATCCAATTTCATCGTGCGTGACCTAAAGCTTCGTAAAGTAGGTTTAAAGTTAAAGCTTCATAAAAACACGATGCACTGTATAAAATGTTTAGTCTGGATCCCGATCTTGAGGTTCAACTCGATGTCTGATCAGGATTAGCGCGGCTAGACAGGCCTGCTCAAATTTGACGCAAGCCCTATGAAATAGCAGCATGTCTCAGCTTAGCGCCGATTGAGATTACAAACTTGTATTACAAACAACATTTGGTCAATGATTATTGTGATTAAACTTAACACCCACCATAACAGTGTGTCATTGCTCACTGTAGCGGACAGCTAAACCCACTTTTCAAAAGCTATCTTTGGAATGGTCTTTGTAAAATATCGTCTGCTTAAATATTGTTGTATATCAAATTTAACCAATCTTTCTCCGTTGTTACCGACTGTCAAACGCATGACTTACATTGTAGACCAAGATCGCTGGCAATGTTAAACCACTAGCGTCTGATTCTGATCTTAAATGCGAGCCATGAGTCTTCACATTTTGTGAAGTATATAAGTAGGTTAACGAGAGTCGCCGGTTTACCCCGTATCCATCCCAAAAGTTTAGTCCTTTGACCTGCCCGTCTGCTATCTTTTTCATTATCAGATATTTCGCTTAGACGTGGATGAAACTGGGCATATCGTGTCAAACCGCTTTGATTCAGATCAGACGCCGAGTGGCTCGGCGTCTGATCCGGACCAAAGTCGTTTGTTTACTCACAATCATCGTCATGCAATGACCGGATATGGGGTTTAAAAACTTGACTGCTTATAAATTGAAGTGTTATCACCAAGTGTCCTAGATATAGCGGTTGAAGTGCCTGGTAGATTTGCTAACCTTTCCCAGATTCAAGCAACTTATGGATCCAGTTTGTCGGCAATTTCTTAATCTGCACGTTTTATTTCAGATACCTTGGGTGGAGATGCATTCATCTGTTCACAAACGCATGTGTACTCAAAGGCAAATCGGTGCATTAGACAGGTGTAAAAATACTGTCGGGCTATAAATAGCCCAGCACAGTCTGTGTGTTTACACCTGTCACTCACCTGTAATTGACAAGGTGGGCGTGCAGGTTTTTTTTTACCTACATAGAGTACACGTGGGTTTCTGAACAGTTGTAAACATTGGGGGACTGAATAACAGTTAATCTGTTATACGATTCATGCTCAACACAAATCGTACGTTCGGACCCGAGTGTCATTTTTACTGCGTTGATCAATAGCAACTTAATGTACGATGTAAGGAAGAATCACAAAACCTGTTTTTTTGTTTAATTTTTTTATCATTTTTCAAAGTTTTCATACAATGGCATTGCACTGTAGAAAAAATATGTTGTTCGTTGACAGATGTTTAAATAGATTATTTACAATGATACATATACAGAGGTGAAACTTCATAAATATTATTTTATATTAGCACAATAACAGTCTCATCCTCTTGTATACATACATGTGTGAAACAAAATTATAGGCAAGAGACGCATTTTCGAAAATCCATGAGAAAAATGTAATATTTTACTTCTTGACCAAACCGTATCACGTGGGTTCTCATTAGAATCCCCTCTTTGAGGGGATTCTAATGAGTGCCCACGTGGTACGGTTTGGCTGAGAAATAAGAATAGAGAAATAGTGGGAAAATGCATCTCTCACGTATAGTAATGCATGAAGTGAGACAACACTTATTACCATGAATAAACATCATATGTGTCTAACAATCATAGAATATGTAGCTTAAATGCTTCTCATGAGGAGAAAAAAACACTTCATTTTCTCTTTAAGTAACGTTCCTCATTTAAACCAATATTGCAACTTATGACTTTAAAAAAACACACCTCTCTTTGTTATCAAAATACTCTTTGCATCATTATGACCTCTAACAACTAATGAATGGAATCATGAAAACATGTACACTCGATTTCAAATGTTTTCACAACAAAAACCACGTTCTTCGAACCCTTCTTGTTCTGAAAACATTCAATACAAACCTTCAACTCAGGGGTGGCGATATCTTTTTTTCAATTACTTGTCCGTTTTTGGAAAAGGCCAATTAGCACTTGTCCGTATGATAGTAATTTTCTTCAAAGTTTCACTTGTCCGTATATGCTTTGGGACAATATGGACAATTGATTTCGCCACCCCTGGTTCAACTTATAACAACAACCTATCAGATTTGCCCTCAATGCACGTATAAAAAAATGACCCATATGAAAATATATCTCCTCTTTCTCTCTCACAAATTCTCTGATATGAAGAAATTTATACATCCTGAATTTGGAATCGTGACAACAGAAATGGCATTACGTGAAAACAAAACCTTTGGACTGGTAGCAACAATAAAGCAAGTGTGTACAAAAAATTGATAACTTGGGACACAAAAAACGTTTACAAAATCAAAAAGTTGACTAAATATTGCGTACAGATTTGAGTACATGGGAAACCACACAACTACTCTAAGGTATAATGTATTGCCAGGGACCCACATAAGTTGAGTCATTTCCATTTCTTATAGCCTAACATCCTACCTTTACCTTCAAAACGCCGAGTTGTGACCACTCATTAGAATCATCTTGAAAAGACGATTTTAACGAGCGGTTCAAACTTGGGACTTGAAGAGAATGGCAGGAAATTTAATCGGAAAATGCTGAAATTGACGCAAACTCATCTAGCTCCCTGGTTTGTTCAGGTAAAAAAAGTTTTGAATGCTTTGCTTTGCACATTTTAACATTTGCAGCAACCGTACCTCTAGCTTGAAACTGCAGTGAACACGTTTTGGCGCCCGGTGTCCACTAAAAATCACAACAAGTCTCTTATTATAAATAATATCTCTCATCTGACTTTGACTCTCTTAACATACAGTTGGCAAATAAGGTTACTTAACAAAATATACATATCAAGTTTCTTTTTATGTGTCTTGTGTTCTATTTACATATATACATTTGTACAAAAAGGTTCATTTTTACTCCTGCCGTTTATAGAATTTAGTGGTCCACTAGTTAATAATAATAAGGCGATTGTGATCACGTGTAAACATCAAACCTTTAGCACACTTAGGAGTTGGGTTACAAATCTTTTGCCCACTTGCTTAGTGCATTTTGCCATGATCTTGTTTTTACGATAGAACTATCAGTGCCAAACAGGTTTGATCCAGATGAGACGCGGAGTCAGTCTAGATCTAGCCTGTTTGCTGATGCCTTCGTAACCTCGTTCCATAGAGTGCTAAAGGTCACAATTATCCAACATGAGAATCTTTGCACTCGTATCCAGATTCACGTTTTCCGAGAGGACTAAACTCCCACTTACTCTCACAGTTGAGTTGAATTATGTTGCACAGTGTCCCGTCTTGAAATAACATATATAATAAACAGTTAATATTCATTCAGAGCTCAAGATAAGAGTGTTTTATATGAAAGTTTAACCTGCATTGAGCAGCCACTTTTAATGAGGCTTTGCTGATCTTTAAGACAGGTGGTCGCTTTATGCAGAATGAAAGTAATGCAGAAAGTTTCACAAAAACTTTCTGCATTACTTTCATTATGCATTAAGAGACCACCTGTCATTAAAAGTCACTATAATACCTATTTTGATGGCTGTTCGAGACAGGTTTGACTGTAGTTTTGTATTAAAATCTGACATTTCTCAACCAAACCCTATGCTGTGACCACTCATTACAATTGCAATTTCAATACGATTATCATGAGTGAGGGAAAAGATTTGGATTTGGTGGAGAAAGGATTTTGACTTAAACTACACCCTTATCTGGAACTCTGAACATTATAAAAAACATTGGAACATGAAAAAAAACATTGGTGAGCTGTTTCACAGTTTAATGAGCCGCAGTTAGAGTCCCCAACGTGGAAATGTCCAGCCACTCGTTCTCGAGACCTATCATTTCAGAGACCTCCGGCGTTGAGTAGTCCGGGAACTCGAAATGCGAGGAAGGATTGGTACTGAGATTCACGCTTATAGCACCAGTCTGACTGTGTATCATGGAGCTGTACACCATTGAGTTGGAAGTGGTCATGCTCTGATGCTGCACATGTGTGTCAAAGTTTGGAAAGTCTGTGTCTGCGAGTTTGCTTAGATCCATGTTTCCGATATCCAGCTGCCAGTTTGAGGGCAACTGTAAAATGTCTGTGAGATTGTCCAAGTCAGCCAGGGACGAGCCCTCAGGCTGGTGCTCAATTATATTGTTATTGATATGTGGATATTCCTGTTTCACTACAACACAATGCTCCTCCACTGGCGAGGGGGCTGGCGTGTCGTAATGATCCTCTGGGTAGAAACTCGTGGATTCTGGAGTCATAGGCGTGTACTCCGGGCTTGATGGAACTTTCCCTGGGGGTGTGAGTTGACTTACTGGCACTGTCACATGCTTGCTCGCTCTAATACTGTCTTTGAACTTCTCATCAATTGTCAATTTCAATTTGAGCCTACTGTGTTGAGTATTATCCTGAATAGTATACTGAGATGGGGTGGAGAGGGCTGCCTTGACCACCGAGGATTTGTAGCGGTTCTTCTCTGGCCGCTTTGTGGATTTAGTGACTTTACCCTTGACCGTCGTCTCTGGCTTGCTGCTTGTTGGCTTGCTCTTCTTGCGTGGTCTGAAAATACAAAAAATGATGACCATTAAGTTTTCATCCAAAATATCATCAAACTTCTCATTTAAAAAAAAAAGGACAGTCTTCAAATTAAATGAAAATATTCTCAAAATTGATAAAATGTGCCAACATAGAAAAAACAGATCTCACAACCCCTCTATGAAAATGTGTACAGGGCAACAGATAAACATGTGGAAAGAAAACTTTTTTGACAAAATTAAAACTTTTCTTCACTAAACCCCAAGGTGTGACCACCAGTAGGAATTGTCTTTAATAGACAATTCTAATGAGTGGTCATATTAAAGGGTTAAGTAAAGATTCCAAAAAAAATGGCATTTGAGATACACATGCTCTCTAGACTAGAGGCCTGCATGCACATAAGCTCTGGCATCCTAATTACACCTAAATTGCAAAGTCCACCTTATAACTCTAAAATATCCCAAATGAAATCACAACTCATGTATTTCAAGCCACACATTCACCTCACTGGACTATTACACTCGACTATATTTCAACACCAAACCCCATCTAGCTCCCACTCATTAGAATTGCTACATTGAGAACATTCTCATGAGTGGTTGCAAAGTGGGGTAAGTTTTGACAGGGGTCCATATAAGCAAGAGTATAAGATATTTTTTTTATAAAAAAATAATTTCTTAACCAAATTCTATGATGTGACCACTCGTTAGAATCGTCTTTTGAAGACGATTCTAACGAGTGGTAGCTTCATAGGATTTGGTGAAGAAATAAGAATTTTAGTATTTTAAATACGCGTTATCTCTGGCCCCGTGCGAGAGATCGAGCAAAACTTTCAAATACACCTATTGGGTGTTCCTATCTAGAGCTCTGTTGAAATACATACTTTTTGTCTAGACTGAATCGATTAACCTGAAATCTATCATGGCTCTCCTAACTAGCCCAATTACCTAAATAATTTCAACTCGTATCTCAAAACCCGATTTTTTTACCAATAAATTGTCTATTGCAGCTAAACGACACTGAACATTTCAATTTACATATTGAAATCAGTGTAGAATACAAATCAGATAGATCCTTATGGGCGATCTGATATTGGTCTTCACTGTTTTACAGGGTAAGGGGAGTTGCAATTTTATTATACTAAAAGTTTAAATATCGCGAAAAAAAAGTACACAAGTTTTACATCCCACAACTTGCTACTGCTGTAGAGCGAAAAATATTGCTACAAGTTTAACTCCAGCTTGTGCATTCAAAATGAAACGATCTAAGTTAAATATTTCCAAAAATGACAATTGCCACCAAGTTTAAGCTCCAGAATTGGTAGATTGGAGAATTACAAATATTGGTCAAAATAGCCCAATCCAGACCACTGCTGATAAAATAATCTCGCTAAACTAGCTCCTATGTGAATCGCATATAGTTCAATAACCCGATAGCCAGTATGCATCGCTCCCCAAAGTACACATGTAATGAGCGCGCTTTACCAAATTGCGTTTGATAACTTAGAATTAGCAAAATTTAATTACCTGTATTTGTAATCCGGATATTCCTGCATATGAAGAAGCCTTAATCTCTCGGCTTCTTCAATGAATGGCTGTCGATCATTTTCATCCAGACACTTCCAACGAGCACCAAGTCTTTTGCTAATTTCAGCATTATGCATATCCGGAGCCACTTCAGAAATCTTCCTTCGTTCAATCTGGGACCAAACCATAAAGGCGTTCATTGGCCTCTTCACGTGGTTTGTCGCCTTCTTGCACATCGTGGCGTCAGTGTACGGCGTGCTGGTGGCAGGATCTATCGTCTGAGATCCAAACATCGACATTCCATCGCTACAGTCACTCGAGGCACTTGGACTATTCTGAGGAACCATGGTTGCGATTTTTAATGCATTTAATCCAAAATATAGTTATAAAGTCACTGAGTAAAATCCCTGATTTATTTTATCAAACAGCACCTTCTAGTGAAGGGCTGTTATAACGTATTTCACTGTAAGTTCTCGGGGAAGACTAATCTGTTCTGAATCAGCTGCTTGCGTTCGAGCCGGTTTTATAAGCATGAACAATTCGCCGGCCAATCAGGTGCGGGTGGGCGGAGCTTAAGGCTGTAGGACTCGATACGGTGAGTGCAACTGTAAACACAAGGCGGGTCTTAAACCACTGTTGCTGGGCGCAAAATCAGGTCACTGGCTTCGAATTTTTAAACGAGAACACTTTTGAAGTAGGACGGCAGATGGTTTATATTAGAGGGGAGAGCTTAGATCAAAGATAGTGAAACACGAAGTGTATTCTAAGTACTGGCTTCCAAAATGGAACTTTTAACATGGACGTAAAAAAAAATGTTTGAATAATCTTTGAGCTCATTAGAATTTACATATGAAAAATATATTAGTAACGTAGTGGGTGTTGGTGAATAATCACTGTCTCAACAACGCTTGGTAAATAAACTGAATTCAAGACAGAATACGGGGTTAGTATGAGATCAGAGGGGTATAGAGGCGTAAAGGCTGGGTTTATAGTGTCAACCGAGTGCTGACGCATTATATATGGACAAAATAACAGTTCGGCATAGGATAACATTCATGTCATGTTTTTAAATATTAACCCTTAGCCTGCTGTTCGCGACTACTATGATAATTCAAACAGCTTGCATCCAGATAAGACGCCGAGTTACTCGGCGTCTGATCTGGTTCCAAGCTATTTGACACTCAGACAATAGGTTCACCAAATTTCAAGAAAATCGGACGATATTTAAAAATGAAGCAGACGACATTTTCAGCAGACGACAATTTTTGCAGCAGGCGAAGGGTTAACCGACGATATATTACAGTAATAAGTACTTTGACATATAAATTTACGCTCGAGTTACGAACCCATTAATAGCGTCTATTGATTTAGTACAAGTTCAGATTCAACTAGTTCAAGCACCGACTGTTTAAAGTGTGTTACGAATAACAAATATTCTTCGTGTTACCAAATTCTATCTAATCGCTCTACCCCTGCACACGTCTCTCAATGTTCAACAGAGACGTCAAATGTTGGACATATTCTTCCATAAAAAAATCGGTATCCTGTCCTTTTTAAAATAGGCCGGAGGCCGAAAATATGACCAAAAAGTAAAACAAGGGGTTCGTTCCCATATAACAATTCTTGAAGAGGGTTTATAGCCAAAGACATTTATTAACCTATTTTAGCTCAGGAAAAATGATGGGGTAGGATTAGAATTTAGATCCGATACAATCCAGTCTCCGATGATTCGAGGCTTCATTCATTATTATTCTACATTCTCTCAATTTCTCTGATATTCAAATCTCGTCGTCTGGCGCTTGACATGGTTGTCACCAATCTAAATCTTAACACATTCACAATTTCTACCAAACTGACATATCGGGGGCACTCTTGATGTAAAGGAGTATTTCACAGCGACGAATATCTAACGACTGCCAATAGATAGTCAAAATCAAACTGTCAGGGTCGCGAATATAACGTCAATCTCGTTCAAACAATACGTAAGTGCCTTTTTGGAAAAAAGGCACTTACGTAGTTTTTGAACGAGATAGACGTTATATAATTCGTTTCGTTAGTTTTGGGGCTAAGCCCGTAAAACCAACCACCCTCGGGTACAGTGTGTGTGTGTTGTTATGCTGGGATGGGCACCTATCTATAAGGGGACAGGGTTTTATCTATACACCCTGCTTATGGAGGTATAAGGACTTTTAAACACGCAGATGAGAACAGTGATAACTATAAGCCCCATATACGTCCATGTTAAATCCCTAAGCCCCGTATTACACGAATCCCTTATACAAACTCAAAATATACACGTAGAAGTTAGAACCCTCCTATCACACATGAACGACTCCGACCCAAATGCTATATGTAAAGGGGCTTTTAATCCGTAGCCCGTCACTCACGATAATTCAGATGATTTCAAACAGCTTCGATCCAGGTCAGGCTCTGATCTGGATCAAACCTGTTTGATCATCAGCCTACAGTTCCACCACATTTAAAACAAATCCGACGAACATTTAACGTTAACAGAGCTACAATGTCAGGAAACGTCAATTTTAGGGTTAGAGGGTTAGAGGGTTAGATGAGGAATGATTGTTACACATAGTATTGAGAGAGAGAGAAGGGGAGATATATATATAGGAATACACATAGAACCCCTACTTCACACATGAGCAAATCTGTTCCACAATTCCCTATGTGATTGATCTAAACTTGTGGAAATTATACACATTTTACAGTACAGATAATGAAGAAAGTGGGATAGAGAGAGAGAGTGGGTCAGAGAGAGAGAGAGAGAGAGAGAGAGAGAGAGAGAGGTAGAGAGATCAGCGAACATATTGACCAACGGTTGACCCCCGGAGCCCATTACTGGCTAATCAGTCTCCTTTCGGTCGTCTTGCAAGCCCTTATGTACGGCGTGGAAGGCCCCCTCTCAGCTTCTGCAATCTTTTATCGATCCAGAAAATGATTAATTAGCGTTGCTTCTATACATGTCAATAAACAAATCGGCCTTTCACGTTTCCGTACAATTTGTATCGTTATGGCTAAACCAACGCGATCTGGATTATGCGGAGAACTCGTACTGCATTACTATCGCGTCGCTTTCTGAATTTTGCTTTAAACTACATAAATCAGAAACAGTGCAGACCCAGATCAGACAGCTTCTATAGGAGCTGTCTGATCTGGGTCTACACTGTTTGGCTGTTGGATCCGAGTGTGTTTTTTTTTCAAGTATAAGCTTTGAGTAACCGTGTCTACGAGCTTACTATGATACAATATTTTATTTCAAGTAAGTTATTAAAAATCATTTACATGGAATGAGTAAGGAGTTAAAGGCTGTGCGCAGACTGCCACAGTATTTGTATCTATAACAAATATTTACTCAGTTCATTTATCGTGTCTGATTCTTTCGTGGATTGTGTCAGGTATACACACTCCGCAGTCGAGACTTAACTGTGTAGGATCGATAACTCGTGCAAGCTTGTCTTCGAAGGTAGTGTCGAGCGTATTCTCAGCAAGTTTCAACCGTTTCAGTATTATGAAGGTTAACGCCGTCTCATTGGGACCCAAGCTTTTTGCAATTGCCATCATATTTCCCTCCGTAGTACGCATAAAGTGAACATTTGCCAAAATCTCCGGATTTTTTTATGGTCCAGCTATGGTCACCCTGCAGAACCGGTTTTCTACTTTATTTAATGAAAGTTTCTGAAATGTTGGCTGCCGATAAATTCGTTTTAGAATTAAATTCTCGAAAAGTTGGCCTATGAAATAACCAACATCTGTAATAATTTAGATAAATTAAGGGCTTCACGTGGAACTATTGGCGGAGCGACGCAGGATGCAGCCTGCGCTGGTTGGAAGCCATTAAAATCTCGCTGTTTATAAAATCCAGTTTTATCAGTATGGGTTCCTGCAGACCCTTTCCACCTCTCGTTTCCGAAAATGTCGTCTACTTAAATAGACATCCTACTGTTTTATGATGTAACGCTGCTAGGTTACTGGGGGTGAGAATATTGTCCGAGTGTCAACCGGGATCCTGATCGGACGTCTAGTAAGAGTAACTCGGCGTCTGGTCGGGATTCAAGCTGCTTGTAGCCCCTTTTTCGACAGGGGTCAAAGAGAATAAGGGACTTCGAGCTATTTGCTGCGTCACGGTAAAAGAACGCACACATGGAACAAATTTCTATTTTAATTACCACCGCAGTGCCCCTGCAAGATATTTCAAGTCACGTGACCGAAGCGGCACACGACTGCCTAATTTGCATACGTTGAAGCGTACGGCGCATGCCCCGTCACGTGTTTGTCACGAGCCTGTCAACTTTAATGCTTTGAAATAAACACGCAGGACCTTTATTTCAAAAAGTTTGTTTTCCCACGGATGGGAGAAATCGATTACTAATTTCAAAACTTCAAAAGGGAAGAATGATTTGAATATTCTTCACTTAAGTATAGGGGCTATTCTGTGTATTGACAGAGATGAAGTAAAGCCTGGCGGCAGAACCATCCTTAATAAAAAGGTAGCAGGAACTTATAAAAGCTTTCACTTCGCGCAAACACATAACTGTTGTCATTTATGTAACAAATGCAGGTTCGTATTAAAGCCTTAAAACGACCGTACAAGTTGAATGTCCTCAAATGATATTAATGCTTTGCGCGTAATTAACCCAATTATAAAGCTGTGTAATACTGCATGCGCTATAACCAGGAAACGTCTACAGCATTACCCGTATTTGCAATTAGTTACACGACTTGCAAACAGTTGGCAACCAGATCATACCCTAATGTGGCTCGACATCTGACCCGGATCCAAACTGTTAAGAATTCCCGCAACAAGTTCAAGAACTAAGTGAACTGAAAAACTCTCGAATGAGATGTTGAGACAGAGACGTTGAGATATGACACCCCGATGAATGACGGGAAATACAGTTAAACCTGTATAGAACAGCCATCAGTTTAGATATCATAGCGACTTTTTATGACAGGTAGTCGCTAAATACAGAATGAAAATAATGCAAAAAGCTCTTTTCAGAGCTTTTTGTATTATTTTCATTCTGCATCTAGCGACCACCTGTTTTAAAGACCACCAATGTCTCACTTTATAGCTTCGACTGTAACGTTCATCTCGTCCGTTTTTATTGATGATTATGTATAATAAAACGCACGCATAACTTTATTATCGATATAGATTCAGTTAATTAGGTGCACCGAATGTCAGACAAGTGGAGACTTTGATGCAGTCGTTTGTTGCCGTTTTCATGTTTTCCGATTCCGCACTTTTAACGCTTTTGCTCCATACACTCATTTTAGACCAATTCGCAATACAAGAACATGTATATGATGAAATGGACGATTACCATCTAGAAGAAAGAGCATCAACAGTAATGGATGGCTTTGAAAACATTGTTGAACATGGAGCATCTGTGCATTATGAGCCAATGCTCCATTTCATTCACTGTTTTCAGTCAGCCATCTGCGTATCTACGGAGTCAATGGATAAATCGCAAATTCACCGAATGAAACACTTCGTCTGTTTGGAGATGGTAAAAATAAATGTGCTTAAGAGCACTTACATGTTATATAGTAGAGATCTACACCTGGCGTATTGGTGAAATACGAAATCTCAGAAGTGAACATAGAAACTATCCCTGTTTGAGACGTAACGATTAGCAAGAATGAAATGAAGCTGACAGTTTAACTCTTATTTCCATAGCAGACGGCTATCGGAAACATTGTTTAGAATATATCATTGGCTCATAATGAGCCAATGCTTCATTTTCAACAATATTTTCAAAACCGTTCAAAATTGTTTTGTTAGTTAATTATTTCCCTATGTCGTCATATACGGTCACTGTGGATATGTCTAAGAAAATTACTAGTATATGAAGTAAAAGGTCGCGTCTCTCTGTAGGAAAATGAGGTCATATCCTCTTTGCATAAAGTGAAGCCCGTGGCATCTACGAACCCACGGACAGGGACATCCGTATCATATAGTCACATTGTCCCACACAATAGGGGTCGCACCCGGTCCCACGGTGCTACATATAGAAGGGACAGTTTGGGCGAAGTTTGTTACGGAAATTTTAGCCTAATTTTCGCATCATGTGTTAACTCTTCCTGTTCAATTTTTTTTCTTCTGATTGTCGTCTGCTGAAATATCGTCTGCTGCTGAGCTCGGACAATTTTAACTTGAGTACATGCATATAATATTTACTGAAATGACAACGTGTTGTGTTCGAAGTGTCAAACGGTTTGGATCGCGATCAGGCCCCACAAAACGTGGGGCCTGATCTCGATCCAAACCGTTTCATAAGATCGGTCTTCGTGGAAAAAAGGAGCTACGCAAAAGATCCCGCTGAGAGGAAGATGGGGTTTTCTTCCGGCCTCAAAAGAAACAGCTGTACCACTTGTCACGGGCAAACGAACACCGGAAAAGGGTCACCGAGGGATAAAGTTCACCGGGGGCCAAAAATAGATACCCGGTCATTTCGTCACCACGGGTCTATCTGTTTCTATAAACGCTTTCGGAATCAATAAAGCTTTACTTTCAACAATACAAACTGGTTCTAAGGCTCTCTATTCACTGGGCCCAAAACTTTTGAATTGTTCGGTGTTGAAAACCCGTGAAATAGCAAAAGCCTTTCGAGCCCAATATCGCTTCTTCAGTATTCGGTCGTGTGCGAACAATATAGTGACGTCACGAGCAGGTGCGAGCTTCATGTATGTCAATTAAATAAGGCACGCGACCATCGCCAGCTGTTGAAGAAATCAGCCAATCAGAAGCCCGGGAGACGACTTAAGTTTTATCAATTTATGTACATTTAAGGGGACGCATGCGACATATGTAGTATTATATTTGATTAAGTAAATATTTTAAATCTTACGAAGAAAACCGCTGGAGTCTGTACACTCGACTTCAAACGTTTTCGAGTGATAAAAACCTCGAGCCGAGGAGCCGGTTTAATGTTAAACGTTCAATCGTTTCGCCATATGAATCCGATAAGATCATAAATACACCAAAACGTTGCAAAAAACACTGACTGGTCCCCAAATAGTCCACTTGCTGCCAAATCCAGTAGATCTACTCATTGCAAACATCTTTAAATCTGACCAATGCAAAGTTACTCGGTGTCTTATCCGGATCAAAGCTCTCTGTGAGTGAATAATATATATTCTTAAATTCTTATCTCGATTGAATTTAGTTGAAGGTTCAGGCGGACGACAAGTTAGGTAAGTGGCAAGGTTCGACGGCAGGTGAAATATTACGTTCGGAATTCGCCGGCACGCGACAGCAGTCAAAATTCAAATATTTAGATGTAGAACTTCACTAAAGCGATTAGATTTAACGACATGGCCCGCTGTTTACATCTTATCATTTCACCATTATGTCTACATCGCGACGATTTATCCTTTCCTCCACATAAATGCCTTTTGGCGCCTTTATAACTGATTGCTTTTGAAAACATCGTAGGAAATGAAGCATTTGCTCGTCACGAGCAAATGCTCCATTTCCTTCAATGATTTCAAAACAATTCAAAAATGGCATTTTTACCTTGCATAGATTTTCAATTTTTTCATTGGATTCGTTCGGCTAGGATAAGTCTAAATATAGCTTGTGACGGAAAGGGTTATTACAGGTTTGACTGTACTTCAGATGGAGGAACTTACCTTTGTGAGACGTCGTCATCACCAGTTTGGTCTGTTAATGACTTCTCATACATTTCCATCTGGTTTGTAATCACTTCTCTCACGATCTTCAATATAAACATACACTTGGTTTTATTCCCTCTCCTGCTGATCACAGCCATAATAGCATATTCAAATAGCTTGGATCAAGATCAGGCCCGGCTTTCACTAATTATCTCCAGTCGAGACTGTGCTCAAGCTCAAAATTTCAATCTCAAATATTGACCTCAATGTTATTGCTACTGCACTATAATTTTGTCTGCCAGTAAAATATGGAATGTTTCACTGTAGACAAAATTTTAGTGCAATAGCAATAAAATTGAATGAGATATTCAATGTTGAAATTTTGAGTTTGAGTACGATCTCGACTCGAGTTGCTTAGTGAAAGCCGGGCCAGATGCCAACATAAACATACAGAACCCTAGATAACATGCATATTTAAAAGGCTTATATACAATATGTATCATTTTATGCATGCTTATCTGTAGCTCATAGAAACTCCTTTTCATGCCTTTGTTAAATACTACCTCCTAATGAACAAACGCTCAATTTCCCACAATGATTTCAAAACCATACAAAGTTAGCATTTTCTTTTCCATTATATGGCCGACATCACAGGAAAAGGGGCACTCTGACAAAAAACTCTGACTCAGCTCTTTTTCAGCGCTATTATTTCAACATCAAGTCACGAAATTTACCATTTGTATTCATTAAAAGGTAG
>JAULCE010223188.1:0-11213 GCA_032359355.1 Macoma nasuta | reverse complement strand
GGCATAATGACAATATTCTGGGATTGTTTCAAAAGATTATATTTCTATATACATGTAGGAGTATCAAACTATTTGGAGCCAGATCAAACGCCGAGTAACTCAACGTCTAAAGCAGCTCAAAGCGAATTGTATAAGTTATCAGTGATTGGCGGTACAGTTGGTAAAGAATAGCGTGCATGTACCTGCCACTGTATGTGTGTGGTCTTTACAGTCAATCATGCTATGTACTTCTATTTACTTTGGCTCCAAAATGATGGATAGATTATGAAAATTCGGTGAGTAACGTGTATCTTTGGAAATAAAGCGGTCCATGTAACTCTGCCTCAAGGCCACAATGTTGACGCCAAATTTGAAATGGTCGGTCGTAACTGCTTTGGGACCAGATATATTAACGAAATAAATAAAAGAAATAATCAAATACAGTTGGCTTTTCCGAAACCCTTATATTCGGAGTGAATTGTGTCGCCAAGGTGGCGTTTGATTTGCGACTGCACCGATTGCAATTGGTGATTGCCATTGGTCGCTTAAGGTGTTAACAGGGTTTAATTCGAGTTTCTGTGATTCGTACCATGGACTTTCATAACAGAAAGACCACATTCGAACCAATAAACATGATTTCACCAACTTCGATAAGTATCTACAAATCAACTAGAAAAAAAAGTGTCCATAGGACACGGATGCCCCCACTTCCGCTTTGTCAAAAATGCCCTATTTTCACAACTCCGAAATGACTAAAGTGATTTACATGGCTGTCGAACTTGATCAAGATACCGGTATTATGGTCACAAACATGTGTGTAAAGTTTGGTGAGAATTGGACATATACTTTTCAAGAATTAGATCATACAAAATCTTCGGGACGTACGTACGGACGGACAAGGGCAACTCTATATGCCTTTGTGGGGGCATAAAAACAGACAAGCTTATAATGGTATATTGCATTTCACTGACCATCGGAGAGACTGTGGTCCAGGCTGGACATGCTAAAGCTAGAGCTGCTGCTGGAAGACTGTGTCAATCTGCGCTGCCTCGCCTGCCACGACTTGTAGGGTAGAGTGAACACACTGAGCATCATTAGCACCATCTGCCAGAAACGGTTCAGGGAAGACTTCACTGTGGCAACCTGAAACACAACCACACTCACATTGAACCCTTTACTCTGTAGATATACCTCTGATCAAAGAGATGAACAAAAATGTTTGTTTCTGGTTACCCTACCTACCAACCATTTTTCCCGACCCAAACTATTTTATGGACCTGAGAAAAATACTAAAGAAAAATTCACTTATTCAGGTACTTGGAAGTCTGCTGTGGTCGGAAGCCATGTTTTGTTGATCTCTAACTTAAATTAAACATTTTAAGAAACAAAGTAAGAGCTAATAACTAGTAAAGATATTAAGTTGTCATGTAAAAAAAATCCTACCTACCAACCCATTTTTTTTCCAATCCATAACCAGAAACAAACATATTTGTTTTTAAGCCTTATATAAACTGGAAATATTTCAAAAATGGAACAGTCTACTTGAGAATTCAGCGATGAAAGAGTTTCTATAACCAAAGATATCAAAGATCTCAGATGTGTATAGACAAACTATGATTTGACAATACAGTCAGACCTTAACCCTTTACTACATCAATAAGCCATTTGAAGCCTCTGCAGCAGATGACTAATATTTCTGGAAAATGGAACATTTGCTCATTATGAGCAAATGTTCCATTTCCTACAATGTTTTCAAAGCCATTCAAAGCTGGTGATTTCCTTTCTCCTCATATACCTTCTTACTCATCAAATGATTTCATTGTGTATTAGTCTAAATATAGCATATGGAGTAAAGGATTAATGTACAGTCAAGTGCCAAATGTGTTACCATTTTTCACAAAGATATTCTTATCAAAATTATTGAAATAGTAGATATTACAAAAATCTCTATTTTAGTTGCAACCTACAGTGTGAATAGTGCCTCGGGTCAAATGTTCCGGGTACTTCATTATAATAAAACCGCAATAAAAAAACTGTCAGTTCAAATAGCTACCGCTCAAATATTGAATAAGTTTGTTAAGAAGTGGAAATGTATTCTCAAATAATTCATCTATTTCCCTATCATGTTAAATCATTATTTACTTCCTTTCCTGGTAGATTGGGTATAAATACAGATTCTTCCAGCTGGCATATCACTGATAACCAAGCTGAGTAAAGATACTGTTACCCAAATAAGACTTGCGTCTTGTTTCTACCTAGGTAAGTGAAAGTGTTTGTTTATAATTTTATCTTGCAGTTACAATTTTATAATGATTCTAATGCTAACTTCTTAAATTGCTACAAGCTCAACTTATAAGTATTTTATCTATTTCAAGTATATGTTAAATTGGAAAGAACTTTATTGTACATTTGTTTAAAGTTTGAATAATGTTAAATGTTAGAATTATAACATTATTATTTATCTTATACCGAGTTGAACAAAACATGTTTGGATAGTGATCAACCTTTATTTATTC
The DNA here is from genome assembly GCA_032359355.1 of Macoma nasuta. Lineage (NCBI taxonomy): Eukaryota > Metazoa > Mollusca > Bivalvia > Cardiida > Tellinidae > Macoma > Macoma nasuta. The sequence goes on along the minus strand of JAULCE010223188.1, from coordinate 8,718 downwards.
TAATCACCTCTCACAGCAAAAAGCGAGTTTTTCTTAAACTAAGCTATCTTACAATGTTAAATTAAGATTCCCCAAAATTGTGAAAACATATTTGTTCTATATGGTTCAACTCAGGTATATAAACTGTATATTATTATATGACTGATAACCAAGCTGAGTAAAGATACTGTTACCCAAATAAGACTTGCGTCTTGTTTCTACCTAGGTCCCAGCTGACAGAATAATTATCACACGAACAGTGTGACAACAGTGTAGACCCAGCACAATAGATAAAAAGTGCAAACAGAGTTAAACGAGAAAACTCCTACTGACAATTGGTGGAGAAGGCCGATCCCGAAGAAAAAGGACACAAAACCAAAACCGGAAGCCAGGATGATGACCAGGACGAGAATGTCGGGGACCTACGGAATATCCAAGGACACGAAGAAGCAAATTTTAAAAGGTAGTCATATTGATTATCACAATTCTGATTGGATTGGAAGGCTTGACCCTTTAAAACAAATTTATGATTAATTTTGAACATTTAATCAGGTATGATAATGTATTGATAGCCAGAGATGATACAAATTTAGTTGGATGAATAGCTAGTGCATATTTTGTGAAGTATTTCTATAAAATAAGAAGTTTGCAATTAATATTTAACTAATAGAAGAATACATTTAAGTTCAGGTGTAGGGTGTAAATGAAAATAGGCATAAAGAAAGCTCAATATTAGACTTAATTATCACATAAAAAGAAAATGATATAATTTCTAACTGAATTGCTTATGAAAACCATTGATAGATAAATACAAGTAGGTGAAAAAATAGAGCATATTGATATAATTATCAGATTTGAATGTTTTAATAAGAAAATGAAATAAAATTAAAAGGCATTTCGCTTAGAAGTGTAAAGCTATGAACTTATAAGGTGTGAAGATGAATTGTGCCTAGTAAAAAAATATAAAGGCTGAAAACCATGGACTAGATCCATACATACATGTATACAAAAATGATGCTGTGATTGAAGGATATGATGATGCTTTATAAAATAGAAGCAAAGAGATGCTAAATGAGAAATATAAGTAAATGAGCTTAAGGATAATGTCTAGGCAAATAAGGAAATTTGACCTAAGACTAAATATGGTATTAATAGGACCATATGTACCAATAATTGATTGGTAAATAAATAAGTTACAGATAACCTTTAATTATACTGCAGTATTGATATCATAGTATAGGTAGATCGACTTGTTGAGTCAATGATCATTACACTAAATAGAACTTGTAGTAACTCCTCAGAATAACTGATTACGTTTATAACTTTGCAAACTTAAGTAGTGAATTTTATTCATGAAAAATGTGCTATTGGAATTCTAGCAAATGTTATAAAAACAAAGGATAGTCCCAGGGTTGCATACATTCTTTATTTGCAGAACATATTCTGTATGTGGTGGTACCTTACTTTGAAAATGATATATTTGTGGGTAAAGGTGTAACTGAAGGTGTTGAAATAGCAGATCTATAATAAATAAGGTTATAGATACATAAACTTCTCCAGCAAACGATTGTATAACACAATGTCCAAGCAAACATGAAAGGGCTCACTGATGAGACATGTTTATAGTTCTAGTTGACGTATATCATGTAAATGATACAAATAAGTTAATGCCACAGTTATTGTATGATTTCTAATTATTTAACATAAATAAATATACTATCCACATGTCAAATGAGATTACTGTAAGTACTTGTACTGTATTTGCCATTTAAATTTTAATAAAGGGACAATATTGTTAAACACTTGAATGGATATCTTAATATCAATATATTAGTTTTCAACCTAAAGCAAAAAAGTAAAATAATAATTATGATTTGATTGCCTGTATTGCTACAATGGAAAATGGAACATTAGCTATATAATTGTAAAAGTGGTTTAAGTAAGAAATATCTAATACTCTAATATTCTATGTTCAACAGAACATGGTACTATCTCTTGGCTAGAAATATATTTATCTTTCTATCAAATGGTACTTTCAATTTCCTCGGTTAAACTTTCTACTCATCAATGTTGTTAATCACTACAAGATGCGTTTCAACATGCCTACAGCTTGCAGTAAACGACGGTTATGAGTTCAATTATGACAATTATTAACAAGAACTACAGCAATGACGAAACAACAACCAGTGACAATATGAAGAAACAACTAGTGATGCATTGACCAGAAAATTGATGATGTTCCAAAACAAAAAACTGTATTTAGATATTATGGTGGTGTACATAACATTATTATTGTTGATATTATAAGAACTTTGAAGTTATCAACAAATTAACTACGTTTTGAAAGTGTATAACATATCTAGTTTGATTGTTTTATGAAAATATTGTTAGGTATCAAGTGTATTAACAACAAACCTAAATTGATTTTATAATGCAGGAGCATTATGTTTGCAGAAAGAGGAAGTTTTCACAAAGATACAGTTATCTAAATTATTGACATTTAAGATATTACAAAAACATTTCATTTTAGTTGCAACCAACAGTGTAAATAGTGCCTTAGGTCAAATGTTCCGGGTACATCATTATAATAAAACCGCGGAAAAAAATGTCAGTTCAAATAGCTACCGCTCAAATATTGAAAAAATCTGTTAAGAAGTGGACATGAAAATATCTCTCTTTCCTCAAATGTAAAAGCAATATTCACTTCCTTTCCTGGTAGATTGGGTATAAATACAGATTTTTCCAGCTGGCATATCACTGATAACCAAGCTGAGTAAAGATACTGTTACCCAAAAACGACTTGTGTCTTGTTTCTACCTAGGCAAGTGAATGTATTTGTTTTATGATCTTATCTTGCAGTTACAATTTTATAATGATTCTAATGCTTACTTCTTAAATCGCTACAAGCTCAATTTATAAGAATGTTATCTATTTCAAGTATATGCTTAATTAGAAAGAACTTCATTGCATATTTGTTTAAAGTGGAATAAAAATTCAATGTTAGAATTATAACCTTATTAGTTATCTAATACCGAGTTGAACAAAACACCTTTGAATAGTGATCAACCTATATTTATTCTAATATTTGTTAAACTCAATCTTGTTCAAAAGAAAACTTAAGTTATGTTGTTCAACTCAAGTATATACACTGTATATTAATTGTACTTGATATGACTGATAACCAAGCTGAGTAAAGAAACTGTTACCCAAATAAGACTTATGTCTTATTACTACCTAGGTCCCAGCCGACAGAAATAATTATCACACAAACAGTATGACGACCAGTGTAGGCCAAGCAAGTTAAAGCGCAAACAGAGTTCGAGAAAACTCATATCTGACAAGTGACAGAGATTACGAGAAAAACTCTGTTTGACAAATACCGTAACGGCTGTATTGAGATTTTACAAATAATGAAAACGTGTGCAGAATCACCTATTTTTTAAACACACTCACATATAGTTAAACCCCTTCACTATCGGAGGTAATTCTGCGCATGCTGATATTCGATAAAGTTGGATATTTTATAGAATAATCGTAGCTTAAAAATATAATACATATCAGAAACAATTAGAGAATATCAAGGCAATCTTTAGAGTAAGGAAATTATTCAAATTGAAACCGAAAAAGCAAATAGAAACGTATATAGTTAGGCGAAACAAAACATTCCACATTAAGAATATTGAACAACTTACACAATTCATATACTCCCTTTTCTGTAATGCGAATATATTAATTGACAAAATGTGCACCTCGTCTGAATTAAAGACACTTTTGGAGTTCAAGGTGTCCGGCTTTTCGTAATAGCAACATTACTTAACTTTCCTATAAGTTGTATATAATGCATGGATTAAACAAGGTATTTAATTTGGTTTGCGTTTATTTTCAAATTTTTAAAAATAAATTAACGTCTGTCAATGCAAATAAGGGAAGAATCACATGCTTCTTTCAAATGTCTGAAAAAATCATAGATCATCAACCGCAATTTAAAAACAATGAACAGTCAACATACCAAAATTGTCCGAACGTTAATCAGCTTGAATTCCCCGCTATTCGATATATTCGAACTTCTAATGTTCTAAGATAATAAAATTAGTAAACCAAACACTTTGACTTGTATTCACAAGGCAAAACCTATACGTTTGTTCAAATTTTGGTTTCAATTATAACTTTACTAAAATGAGTTCTTGATAAGGAATTCGATAGGTTAAGAGAATATATTTCAATGCCACAAAACATCATATTAGCAACAGGTAAATATATTCCCCAACTAGCTATGTTTAGACTTATCCGGGGAAAACATTTTTTAAACAATGTGACAATCTTTCTATCATTGTAGGATTTTTTTACGAGCAAATGCTCTATTTTCTACAATGTTGCAATATCCATCGGTTAGAGTGGCGCTAAAAGGCGCTTCTATGGAGTAAATAAATAATCAAGTTTTGTTTAGATAAGTATCATGATCATTTTAAAAAAACTTTGAACTCATTTCACAAAATACAATTTCAAAATATCTCTAAATCATGAATAGGAAGCAAAGTGTTCAATCATTAATGTCTGTCATCAATATACTTAATCGGCTGAAATATCAGTAAATGTCAGAAATGGTTACTTCATCAGCTTAATTTCGATACGATCTGTTTCATATCAAATATTTATCAAATTGTGTCTAGTCGTAGACGAATCGATCTAAAGAACGCAGATGCTGATGTATTAATAATTACCCCCTCCAAAAGTTGTCGACTGTTACTCTTGTCTGCTTTATTTTTCAACCTCGTCCGATACGCTTCACGGTTTTTGAAAGTATTACCTGATTATCGAACCAATTGTATTCGGACCAGACGCCGAATTATTTGGCGTCTGGTTTGGATAACTATAACTGCGATTTCAACGTTTATCAATGCAATAAATATTGCAGATGTGTTTCGCGTTTCTCATTATTTCTACAACCTGTATTAATTTGCGTGAAGGTTATACTCCTTATTTTGACTCTAATGTTTTATTCTTGCACATGAAATAAATTGTTTCGTCAAATATTCATATATAATATCGCCCGTAACGTTCGTTGTTCGATAAAACAATCCACACTGAACTACTATGAGCGTAATTAATTCAAGCTAGGTCATCGTATAATTTGAGAAAATTAAGGACTCGTGTATACGCACGGCTAAACAGAACATTATGCAGCCTTGTCTCTATCAATTGGGACGGGATCAGACACACACAAAATCAATACGATCAATCGACACTTTTTTTCAGCAAAATATAAATGTAGATACTGATAGGCGTCTGTACATGAATTTTTATTATATATAATGAAATTATGGCGTACCTTCTTATTACAAAAACATAGCTAATGTTGGCTTATTTGAATAGAATCCAACGTATTTAAATTGGCCCCGATTAAGCATTTTACCTTTTACCGCCATAGGCGAACACAAAGTAAAGTCCCAGATCAGACGCCGCCCATGAAGGTGGTGTTTGATCAGGAACTTCACATTTTACAACAAACTTAGGGTTTCGGAAAAACCAACATTTAATTATTCTTGCTACTTATTTCGTTAATATATTTGACCTTAAATCTTAAACCAATTAAAACATACAATTTTAAACTTGGTGGCAAAACGATTAATGAGACTAATATTCTAACGACACGTTGCTTGGTTTACGTTGTGTTTAATCCGCCTTCTAGATATTTATTAGTTCGATATATATGTTTTTTTATATCTGCCAGCGTATTGCAAATAATTGCAATTAGCACACGATTGTGTCGAATGTTTGAAATCGCGCGGAAAATCAATACTAATTTTAAATACGGTGGAGGATCGATATATTGAAGTTTGTAAAACTACATATGTTTATCCGTTCGATTTACTAGAAATTCAAATTAAATTTGAGCTCCGGACTATTCGGAATAATAGAAACCACGCCGCTCGATAGAAAACTTATACATGTACACATAAAAAAACCCATGGTTTTTGGATTTATTTTTGGATTCGATTAAGACACGAAATCAAGTTAAACGAGTACGAGTTAATTTAGAACATCGAGATATTTAAATGATAGTAGTCTCCTAAACTTCGGAGGTAATCAACAAAGCAAAATTGTGTAGAACCTGGTCAGAAGACGCGTTATGAACGCATCGTCATATAAGGGGCCTGTATTATTTGCATAGTTTATAGTTAAAAAAACAATTGAACCCACCACATCCAAAACTATTTTCAGTGATGGGTGGTAGTTTATCATTGATTTAGGCGCTACAACGCATTTGATCCAACGTGACGTCTGGCCTGATACAATTCCAGACGTCTTGCACCCCCAACCAAACCTGTTTTTGCAGATCGACTTTAAGTATATCAGGAAATCCAAACCGTTTACTTAGTATTATGAAGTGTACTCAAATAATATTTGAAATCGTGACATTGTACACAACTGTTTCTCAGCAAGAACATTCAAAACAAAGGGGCATATAGAAAGCACATTTGATACTTCCGTCTCCGCCAGCGACTTTGATGGCATGTCTACAAGCTGCGTTAACGCTAATCATTACTAGTGAAACAGGTACACCATGTTTTACATTGTTCACTGATCATGATTAGTTTTAGTTTAGAGTAGTTGTAGACATGCATTTTCTATAGTAAAGTGATTAAATGTCATATAAATTAGATTAATATCTTATAACAATACATTATGGACTGTTGTCTAATATTGACACTGGAGTAGAGTTCAGATAGATAATATGCTATGAATTGTTATCATTTTGTTCCTGTATATTATGTACTAGACATTCCGAGGAAGCGTATTAGCGAAATTAGTTTCATAATTATACGTGTAGCAAGCTAACAAATTAAATTCATTTTTATCTTTGGGTTTAATTCGTTCATGTGGTGCAATGTCTTAACTAGAAGCCACTAGGATCGTCAATTGCAAATATGTTAAAGTAGCCCAGATTTCCATGACAACTGAATCATGACACCGCTATGCTTAATTACAGTCAAAATTGTAATAACCGTCCTTCAAAAAGGTATACTAGCAACTATCAATAGCAGGTGGTCAATTAACGAAGAACATGACTTATGAAGAACTGCCTGCATTACTTAAATTCGCAGTTAATGACCACCTGTCTTAGAGATCACTTATGCCTAATTTGTGAGTGGCTTAAAACATATCTGACTTCAATGAGCGACGGGTTCCGTTTAACAATGGCATTGGTACAATATATCGTCAAGGTCCCTTGTCTTTAACAATGACAGAAAATCGATGCTTATCAATTTCTTCCCACACGCTATTTTAGACCTATCCACCAGGAAATAATCATATAAATAACATGAAAATCTAAAAATGCCGTGTTTGGATTGTACTGAAATCAATTTAGAAAATGGATCATTTGCCTGTAACGAGCAAATGTTTCATCTCCAACAATGTTTTCAATGGCAATCAGTTGCTCAAGTGCGTCTGTGGCAGAAAGGGATAATTGGATATTCGCACATATTGGAAACCCATTTAGAGCATGTATGAAATAATTGACAATTCTTTTTGCTAAATATGCGATTTAAGATATAGATTTGTGCCCAAATCATATGCAAGTCATGATTATTTAGAGGGGTCATTGTTTCAATTTGGAATATACCAAATGTCGAAATATATAGGGAGAAAAATTCCTATTATTCGCTTATTCAGGATAGTGATATAGTGGTAAATGTTCATATATTGCGACTATGAAAACCTTGTTTGTTTGATACTAGTTGTATTTCTTTAAACAATATCCCTCGCAGTACATTTGACCTTTTATAAAAGTACAATTGTCGTCTAAACACTCGGTAAGTATTAGTTGAAATATACGTCAATGGGTCTAATTGCGTACAACAAACTTCAAACGTGAAACCGTATCCACATCCTAATTACCCCATTCTAGTAATTTTCTATTCATGTGTCTCGCTGTGATACTAATCGAAGCTGTTCCATCCTCCGATACTACTTTTATCAAATCTAAAGCTAACCGGCCATATGTTTAATACTACAACGACAGTGTGAGAAGATGTCACTTTTTTGCGATATGACAAAGTTTGTATGAATTATTAATCGTGCATAAAATGTGTGCTCGTCATAAGTAGCGCTACATATACACTCGACTCTTTGTATTTCAAACTAAAAAAAAGTCGAATTTATGAATTAATCAAAATTTAAAAAGGAACCTAAACATAGGAGTTTGCCTAGTTTGTACGTTTCGAAATTGGGGAACTTTTGTTACTAGTTTGATTGACCTTTGAGAAGTCCGAGTGTATAAAACAGTCTTACTTCGATATCTAGAGCCGACAGTAGCACTCTTGTTGTAGCTTTAATTATATCTAACTCTATCGGTATAATTCCACATATTTGAATTTTTGTCTACTAATCGGAGTGGAAATTTATACCAAATGCATATTTGGTTTCTATTATTTGTGTTTTGAATTTATATATATTAGACAAGTGTCAGTATGTATACGATTTCACAACTTTCGTATGCTATGATATGCATAACCACATGTTGTATGGTGATCAAATATATAATAAACTATATGATGATATGTTGTTTGTTTTTAATTCATATCTTTACCTTATAACCGTAATTCAATCACTATTAAGATTTACCTTTTTGACAGTCCAAGGGAAATAACTAGTATATATTGACCACCATATTATTTACTAACAATTACAATTAAAACTGACATCACGTTACCTCTCAATATACCAGACGGTTTT